>SDVV010005550.1:0-19131 GCA_016164225.1 Gammarus roeselii | reverse complement strand
TCTGCAGGAGAGCCCGACAGCTTCAACTGGTTGAAGTCTGGTGCATCATAGCTCACGGTCACTCCCCCAACCCCGTCAACGTTTCTCGGCGAGACTGCTAAGGGCGGAAACGCACTTAAAAACCGCATCAAAATCCTATTCACATTCATTCTCTACTGACGAATTACAAGTACGCCTTCTCGCTTCCCCAATACCGACTTCTCTGTTTTTCCCGCCCGCTTCTATCAACCTAAACCTCAATAAAATTCCAGGTGCACGCCCACTTGCTTCTTTCATTTCCCCTTCCCACTTATCTCCTTCCATCAATCTTTGCCACAAGTCCGGATTATCTCCGAGCTCGTGAATCAACTTAACGCTTCAGGTCTCTCACATCGTCGTTTTGATTTGCACATCATCATTAATGGTCATATCCATCCGCGTCACTCAGGCCAACACTCACTAAACATTTCATCTCGAATACATTCAACCTCCTCTCTTCCTCTTATGACTCACGTCTCTGCCTTCTACAGCGCAGTTGGAACAAGTACCCAGTCCTGTCTATCGAATACATTCAACCTCCTCTCTTCCTCTTATGACTCACGTCTCTGCCTTCTACAGCACAGTTGGAACAAGTACCCAGTCCTGTCTATCGAATACATTCAACCTCCTCTCTTCCTCTTATGACTCACTTCTCTGCCTTCTACAGCACAGTTGGAACAAGTACCCAGTCCTGTCTATCGAATACATTCAACCTCCTCTCTTCCTCTTATGACTCACGTCTCTGCCTTCTACAGCACAGTTGAAACAAGTACCCAGTCCTGTCTTTGCTTCTGAATTCAAGGTCCTACGCACAAGACATCTTTCAGAGCCCACAACACTCGACAAACTTCCTGCCCTCTTTATCTAACCTCATTCCGATAAGGAGAATAACCGTAAGTTGTGTTTCACGCTATAATAACGATCAACTGTTCGTTCCGACATCCAGAGCCTCTTTTGGCCTAGAAATCTCAAGTGAATGTGGTAGGTCAGTAACCATGCTAACGACTGATCCTTCAATCAGACAATCGAAACGTAATACTCACGATACATCAATAGATGTTCAGCATCCTTGTTCCTTACCACGTTCTGATAGCCGTGTTTTGAATTATAGTTAGGTAGATAAATAAATATTCCTAGATCATACTATAGTGACCAATCCAAACTACCGATAAGATTCCAGATGAGATTTGGTTGCTCAGGGTGCGAAGCTGTCGTAATTCTCTGGAAAGATGGTGATGGAACCCAAGTGTCACTCTATGTAGCAATCAGCCATGCTTCTACTTGGGTCCAACGCAGACATATTTTTGTAAAAGATGGACTACGTTTGAATAATAACCGGGTTATGATAAACCGAATAATTTACAACACCATCTCTCACTGTAATCATTTTGTACTCAATGCAAACCATATCTGATCTGCAATTTGGATTGGCAACCATTGTATGATCCATGAGTATTTATCGAGCTGTCGCACCAGGGCCACCAACGACAGTCAGAACATGTTGAGGTTGTTAAGGTGAGCATTATATTTATCTTAGTTATCTGATGGTATAATCATATAAATACTTCCTTGTCATTAGCATGCCTTATCCATTCGCTTTAAATCTCAGTTCCTAGTGAAGCTCCGCAATTATTTAATCTGGGTTGTGGTCCACTTTACGAATTGGACTGCATCCTCAACAGACACTATGATTAGGGTTGCCTTTATTTACGTATTAAGTGGAGTGGTAAACTCCATGTTCAATTCATCACTTGACTCTTAAGAATTAAAGCAATATTAATTTCATTGTTTACAGGGCGTCAGGGAAAGTTAGTTTTTTTTATATGTCAGCAACGCTGGTAATGTCGGTAATAGTACACCAAAAAAATCGTATTTCTAATACTGAACTTGATAAATATATTCAAACAAATTTGGACAAGAAAATTCTTACGTGATTCAAGCAAGAAAGTGTAACGAGTGCAAAGACTTTCTGTAGTAAAATTTCAGCGCCGACTGATCAATCGGCGTACCAACCAAAGTGCCATTGTTTACTGGTTTGGGAGCAAACTAAATGCGATTGCTTGTAGAAAACACAAAATGTTTCACGAATTAAAAACAATGATCGACGGAACAGCTGCGGCAGACGAGGGAGGCTGTGTGTGCCGAGCTGCGGGCAGCCCAAAGCGCTGAGGGTCGTGTGAAGAAAAATTGTGGCTACTTCAGGCTGCACAATATAATTCAAGTAAACTCTCTGTAATGGAACGTTTAAGTCCCTCATAGTCGTATTTTCCGACACTGTAGGATAAAATACCAATGATTCTTTTATTGGGGGACCTTAAATTTTTTAATTTGTATCTTAGAGGCTCAGCATGTTAGACCAAAATGTAGGCTGTCTATGTAAAGCCTAATTCAACTGAGGCTAAATCTTCTTACTTTACAAGCGCTTTGTATTAAAGATGCTTCAAAATCAAATACGCATACAGACACTAGGCCGCATCCCCCAGAAAGGAGGGTGGCCGACGGCAAAGCGCACCTCACCCGCTCACACAACTTAGCCCTATAGTGCTACAAGGTCCAGCCGGTACTCCCGCAACATACACTCTGGGTCATGAGTGCAGTCCGAGGATCCGTCGTCAGAAGCAGGGCCCGACAGTTTTCACTGGTTTACCCCCGTCGCGTCATAATGCCCCCCCCCCCACCGACGACCATCCCGACAACGGGATGCCAAGGGCGGGAAAGCACATCAGACAGCGTCAAAATCAACCATTCACCACCATTCTCCACTCACGCCTGTTCATTGCACGCTCTCTCGCCACCTCCACATTCATGTCTCTCCTTCCTAACGCCTGCTTCACACCATCCATCCACCCAAACTTCGGTCCACCTCTAGACCTGCGACCACTCGCCTCCGCATTCATCACACTTTTCATAATCTCCCTTCATCCATCCTCTCCATGTGCCCGAACCATCTCAGAACACGCGAATCCACTCTATCCTCCAACTTCATGACCATCCCTGTTCTGATTCGAAACACGTCGTCGGTGATCCGGTCTCTCAGCGTTACTCCAGCCATGCTCCTCAAACATTTCATCTTGAAAATATCTAAACTTCTTCTCTCCTCTGCTCTCACCCCCCAAGTCTCAGCTCCGTAAAGCACAGTTGGGACAACAACACCCTCATACAGCCCTCTCTTTGCTTACATCCCCAACGTCCTACAGCTCATTACGCTCTTTAGAGCACCCAACACTTTACAACCCTCCTTCACTCGCGCCTTCACTTCAGTTTCCACTAGTTCAGTTATCTCCACATGGGAGCCCAGATACTTAAGAGCACTCCATTTAGGGTGACACTAATTTTGCTCGCATCGACAGTCCTCGAGCATCTCATTACTTTACTCTTACCCACGTTCAGTCGAAGTTTCCTCCTCTCACTCACTCTACCAAACTCAGACACTAGCCTACATAGCTTCTCCTCTGAATCCGCAACCAGGGCCGTATTATCAGCAAATAGCAACTGGCTCAACTGTCAAAATCCAATAAAGGCTTGAAATACAATATGTTGACTAAATGTTTTACCTACACATACAAAAATCTGCTCAAGACGTTCAAAGGTACAGTTTGTAATTTAAAATCCAGCTTTACATGGTAGACTTCATGGCTGTCCCACACTCGACCAAGATAAAACCTCCTCTAATAAAACAGGAAAGGTGCACCATAGCAGTGTGGAGACGAGAACCACTGGTGAAGTGCGGGTGTAATTTCTAACAGCCAGGGCAACATACTGATGCTGCGTGAAAAATGTTGAGTGATGCGGTACATACACGGTGGAGAAAGAAGACAGAAATGCATAAGGGTGGGAAACAAAGCACGTAACAGTAGATGATAACGAATGCAGGTCAGTCGGTGATAAAGTGAAATTAGAACTGCAACTAAGTAGATTGAAGAGGGTACAGTGCCGTTGTCGGTGATGGGAAGAAAAAGCCCAAGATAACATATTTGAATGGGTTGATTGGAAGGGTTGAAGCACTAATGAACCTTCCTTGCACTGTTTGTGAAGACAGGTGGACCATCATCTCAAGTATAACCCTTCTGACTTGATGATGGTGTTAGGATAGCGACAGCTTGAATCTATGTATTAGTGGCCACAACAAACAACAGACTCATGCCCATCAGTCGTGCTGTACGTCAACTTCGTTTACCTGACGCAAACAAAGCCATCAAAGCTGCCAATTCTGGGTACCCAACAAATCCCGCTGAAACAGAGGCATGAAACATTTACAGTTGGCTTGGCTGCTAATATATGTTCGTGGGACAAACATTGAAGATCATGTTATCACAGTACTAATATCAGCGGCGGGTGATAAGATGGCAATTGCAAATGTAAACGAAGTATGTAATTGAACGCAGGTTGCTGAGAATGTTTCAAACAAGGCGATGAAGGTGATCGCAACGGCGGACATGAATGGCATGTAAAAACCTGGCTACATTTGAATAGGGAATGAAATGCATCAATTAGCTCTCAATAAGAAAATGGTACTCGTTTGATCTACAAACTCCAGTATAGCTATTGTTTGAAGATGCTGTGATGGCTACTAGTAGAGCTCAGGAATGACTCCTACACTGTTACACAATTCATAAAAAAAAGAGCCTGGAGCTTCTAAAAATTACATTTAAAAAATCCCTGACTGTGGAGTGCCCACGCGCCGTTAACAAGGAGACCGCTTCACAGCCTGCCAGGCTATGAGAGCAACAAGGACCGCACAATTATGATTAGTGTACATTTTTAGGGACTTTCATACATTGAGAACATGCGATTAGAATGAACAGCGGCGGCATGCGTGGGGCCAGATTTGATTGGCAGGGCGTTGAGAACAGGCACCACAGGTTACAAGAGTTCAAAAAAAGCAAGTACACTTTTCCTGTAGAGTAAGAATCAGAACACACAAATGCAATGAAACTCAGGTACTGAGATATGCGCCGAATCGCCCAGACAAGTACGACAGCTCTACAATAAATGTATGGGAGACGAGTCTACCCTTAGCAGTACATTGGACCAAGGCTCGACCCATACTGACCATAGAGCAACAAATGTCTATCCACCAGAGCAGCCGACGAATTAGTCCGAGGAATAATCCCATGCCAATGACAGAGCTAGAAAGATCAATCCTGAATAGCCCACAGGATAGGCCATGCAAGAACATAGGATAGGCCATAGCAAGACCATAGGATAGGCCATAGCAAGAACATAGGATAGGCCATAGCAAGACCATAGGATAGGCCATAGCAAGAACATAGGATAGGCCATAGCAAGACCATAGGATAGGCCATAGCAAGACCATAGGATAGGCCATAGCAAGACCATAGGATAGGCCATAGCAAGACCATAGGATAGGCCATAGCAAGACGCATGCCAGCCAAGGCGCAAAATGCCGCCCATGCAGCCTCAGGGAGAAAAATGGACGGTGTCGTGTGTCACTCACCCGCGCTCAGGTCAGTCGGGCGTCAGTCGACTAGCACAGGATCGTCAGGTCAGGAGGGTAGGGGTAAAAAGGGAGTCGTCGAGTCATTTCAATCATGTATTTGCTAAACTGTGGTCTATTTACACAGATGTCACTTGCATTACAGCATAAAAGGTTATAATACAGTCACGTAAGTTTCAGAGAAGTAATGCAAAGCCTGTGTACAGAAGAGCTCTCAGTGACATAAACGAATGAAGCGGATGACAGCAAGGTGCTTTCATGGAGGTCCAGCTTGAAATAAGCATTCGTGATGCCAAGCGGTGTTGATGTATCTTGTGGTGATAGATGGTGTTCAAATAATACTTCAGTATTAGAGCTGTGAATGCCACATGGGGCAGATTGAAGGAACCAATACTACACATGTTAACTTCAAATTCATTCTTAACCAAAAATCTTTTTAAATTGCAAAAAATAGTGTGCACAGAAACATCGGATTTAAAAATATATATTCAACATATCTATCGAGGACGAAACTGGTCAATAGTGACCACGACGTCGGCAGCAATTGAAAACTTGTTATGACTTGTGACTCACAATACTCGTCACGCCTACAATGACAATGGATGTTCTGCTTGGATAGTATGACTTGCGACTCACAATACTCGTCGCGCCTACAATGGCAATGTGTGTTCTGCTTGGATTGGATCAACAAAGTTAACCGCTACAAATTTCCAATACTTAAAAAACATACAAGTATTAACCGAAGCAACAAACCTTCATACTTCATGGAAAAAATAGTCAACAAACTCAAATCAATACCGGAGATAAGATTATTTGAATTTCGAAATTGTTTGTGCTACACAAAAGGCCGCGTTCATTGCAGAAAAAACGCAAGGGCATAGCTACAGTTAGTAGCCTATTCAAACTCTTGCCTATGAATGTGGTTACAAAATATACTTGACAGCTGAAAAACTGATGCAGGTAACTGAAAAAAATAGTGGTAAAATTTTGAAAATTACCATTTGTATCCCATAAGATACAGACAAAAGGCCGAATACCTAAGAGAGGGGTTGGAGGTGACAAGGACCACCTCGCACTCTTCTCGTGCACTCGCACTTATACCAAACTCTCGTGCACTCGTGACCCAGAGTGTAAGATGAGGGGCTACCGGCCAGACCCTTTAGCACAAAAGGGCTAAGTTGTGTGAGTGTAAGCGTAGGAGGGTGTGAGGTGCGCCTTGCCGTCGGCCACCCCCCTTTCTGGGGGATGCGGCCTGGTGTCTGTATCTGTATCGTGCACTCACACACCTATGTGAGTGCACGTGTGCTACATTTGCTAAGCTGCCCAAACCACCTTAGCAGTAAAGGGCTCAGCCACGCCTCCGTATACATACATCGGGTCAGAACTGAGGCCCGAGATTGGTGTCAGCAGCTGGGCTCGATCATTTTTGTTGATTTTAACCCTGCACCGTCATAATTGCCGGGCCCTTCCTCACCCACGTTCATACCGCTTCTCGACAAGATACCGAGAGGGCGTAAACGCATTAGGGCCGCGCAAAATTTTTTAATTCACGCATATCCAATACAGGCTCTCTCGCTACCTTCACCCTTCTGTCTCTCTTTCCAAACACCTGCTTCACGACATCCATTAACCCAAATTTTGGTCTACGTCTAGGCCAACGTCCGCTTACCTCCATTTCCATCACCTTTTTCATCGATCTCACATCATCCTTCCTCAACATGTGCCCAAACACCCTCTGTCCAACAACTACCTTGCCATTCCTGTTTTAATTCGAACAACGTCATGATCTATCCAATCCTTCAGTGTAACTCCTGCCAAGCCCCTCAAACATTTATTTCGGAAATATTCAACCACCTTGTCGTTCTCACCCCCACGTCTCAGCCACGTAGAGCACAGTTGGGACAACTACCCCCCTCATGCAACCCTCTCTTGACTTCCATACCCAACGTCCTGCAGCTCAGTTTCCAAGAGTGGTCTTTTCCGAACGAGAGCCCAAATATTTAAGAAATGCTCTCTCTCGTCCTCACTCCTCTCGCTACCTGGTCCGTAACCGCTCACGAACAGCCATTTTTCTATACATAACTTACCCGTCACCCACATTCATCTAGAGGACACATTCTTCCACTCGGTAACTCTACTGGCCAGTCATCAAACTCCCTCCTCGCAAATATCTCGTCTATCTTTCTCCTTTTTGCAGGATTATGACCATAACAATAGGGTTCGGAAAGGCGTGAGCCTCTCCTCTCCCGCTGATCTTGCTGTCTATGATGGAGTTAACACAAAAAGAGATCCCTTGCCAGTTTGGGCCAAAAAGAGATCCCGTTCAATATAGATGACCAAAATTTTATCAGAAACAAGATTATGTTAGCTAGTATTTTGGAACTTCTTCAAGAACTGTTAGGAATGAATCAAAACGAGTTTATTAAATTACAAGGTTAGGGCGTCAGCCTCTTAGCCCTAACGAGGCAGCCCGGGCCATGTCAGCAGCTATGCTCCGCAGTAATCGCTACAACTACCACTGATAACTACCAAATGTTGGTGAAGGATTCAGCAACGCCTTGCCATAGAAGGAAAAAAGGTGACTTGGCCTATGAGATTATGTATGGTGAATGAGTTACAACAAACCAAACGCCTGCCAGTAGGTTGTAAGGGGAGAGAAGCGGAGGACGGTGGGCGGAAAGTCCAGTTATAGCAATACTTTTAGTTCCCGCAGAACAACTACAAATGCTTTTCCCAATTTATGTAAAATACAGTATAAGACTAATCAAACTAATACTAACATTTCCGGGCCTATATATCTCCTGATAATCTAAACACAGTATAGTGACTCATTATAAGTATATTAGGAAGTGTCACTGAATCTGACATGTACTACAAGTTATGAACTAGCAACAATTTTCAATTCAATTGCAGATGTGCCTTTACTCGATATTATACGTCATAAGAGCTTCGAGATGAGATTTGCTGCCAGGAACCGCATTAGTATGAAAAATATATTCGTGATGGGTTAAGCCAGGTTGAAGTTGTAGGCTTTATTTCTTCTTGGTCTGTCGCACCAGCCCAGTGATGTGCTTAAAAATGCCTCCCTGGGCCTTTTTGCTGTCGACAACTTCTCTCCTAGCATCGCTTGGTTCATTCTGCATTTCCGTGCTGACCCTCCGCTTTGGCCTGTGAGACGCCACAGCCTGCCCGGCTTCAGTTCTAGCATGTTTCTCTCCAGGCTCGTTTCCTCCAGCAGCTTGTCTTCGCTTCTGTCTCTCTTGCAAGAAGAGTTGTCGCTGTCGCTCATCATGTTTGATCTTCCTGCTGCTTGGGCCCAGTTGTCCAGCCTGTGACAAGCTCGGGCGATCCTGTTTCAAAGCTGCATTGGAGCCTTTGCTTTTATTAAACGAAGGAGGAGGGTCGCGGGGACCGAGCTTTTCCCTGGGCTGTTTAGCAGGTGTCGCCCTCTTGGTCAGATCATCGCTCAGACTAAAGAAGTGTTGGTGCTGCAGCTGCCCTCCGCCGTCTCCCAGGCTCCGGTAGTCGTGCTGGTGTGAAGTAGCTAGGGAGGTGCTGCAGCAGGTGCCATCGCAGCGCTGGTGGACGACATCGTCAGTCACGGAGCCTCGGGGGGAGGCTGGCGGCTCATCGCAGTGACAGTCACGGCAGTGTCTGTCACAGCACTGGTCACTGCAGTGATGGTGGTCATGGCAGTCGTGATAGTCGTGGCAGTCGTCACAGTCAGTACTGCAGGGATGGCCACCGCAGCAGCATTGGCTGCATGGATCGAAACCAGAGCAGAGAGGAGCAAGCTTACTAGCGGGATTAGGTGGAGCAAGGTAGAGGGGAGATGTCCAATAATGGTGACGGAAAGGAAGGATTGTGGGCTAAGTGGCACAAAGTATTATCACACTGATAGGAAACAGCAGTTTATCATGACCTAATATTATTACAGATAAAACAAAGCATTTTAATAGAATAAGTATGGAACATGTGTAGGTGAAGGAATGGAGGTGTCTGTCATAGTTCATAAAACAAGTCAATCTAACAACAATGACTGTGAGAAATTAGAAGCCGTAACTAGGACATCCCCACATCACTAATCCAAGAAGGTGATGTGGGTTCAACTTTGACTGATTTTTATGCACACCATCTAATTCCTTGGTCGATATTTATTGGTAGATAAAGCATTAAAAAAATGTGCTGTCAATCGCAAAAAAAGTTCTGAATACATTTTGTACAATGAAGCAATCATTTTCGTGATTCAACAGGTGTGAACACAAAAAAAAATACAGGAGCTAGTGGTCATCGTCGACCGTTTACACAGTTAAGTGGACAGCAGATGGTTTAGTGAAGAATTTTTTAGAGACCCATCACAAGACAATCAGTAACTGAACATCCAGCAGAAGTTTTTTCCTTTTGAAGGAGACACAGCTGTACGCGGCTAGTAAGGCATGGCAAGTCTACAAAAGCAACGCTAGCGAAGCAGGGTCAGCATGCTGCTATGAAATAAGCTTATGGAACAACATTCGAATTAAAACATCTCAATCCACTCGATTTCATAGAAGACAAGAGTAGGAAAAGAGAAAGGAACTAGAGAGAGGCGAGTCGTATGCAGGGTTCAGATACTAACGAGTAAATCATCAGTTTCAGCGGCGAGTTTAGGAAATGCAGTGAAGTATCAAAGAAGTACACAGAGGGAAGTGGCGGCAGCGATGCGTCCTAAAAGGACCAAAGAGCACGATAACGACAGTTGATAACAACGTTGAGACATAAAAATTGTAGAAATAAAGGATACTAAAGTTGCTCGAAATCGATTAAAAAAATATTAATTACTTTTCAACATCGTCGACCTGACACCGAAATTCAAATGAAAAAAGAAAAAGTTGTACAGTACGACGACGATGGACTCATCCTTCCATGGAACAGGGGCCGAACAATTGCGCTAAGACGCAATCAAGGTGACCACGACACAGGCTAATCTAGGAACTCTGCAGTCAGTGTCGCATCCCTTGCCTTACCTGACTGGTCCCCATTGAGCGCGCCGCGTGGCAGGAGACATCGACGTGAACTGGTCTCCAGGGGCAGCGGGACCTCCATCCCCCCACATGCGCCGCCCCCCGCTGCTGGGGGACTGTGGAGGAGTAAAAGTTCTCGTGTTACAGAAGCTTTACAATATCAGTGTAACCCCCGTCGCTGAGGGACTGTGAACGGACAAAAATTCATGTGCTACAGAAGCTTTACAACATTCCACAGTGCTACCAGACAGGATACTTGATGCTTTCTTACGAGGACACCAACACGTTTTCAGTGCGTTAAGAGCATAGGGGCACTTCGCGATGATCAACCGAATAATGATGGAGATTCATTGCACTGACCCAAAACAGTGAAATAGCTACGTATTTTGGTCTCTTTACTTATTCTAATGAAAATATCTACTTATCAGAATTTGAACTTTTTAGATTAAAAAAGTGATGTGAAATAGGATAGGCATAACAGTGGGTGGGACAGTTGGCTTCTCGTCCTTTTGAAATGTCAAATAACATGCCAAATTAGACGATGAGAGGTCTCAAAGCCATGGTTCACCTGGTCATGCAGGTAGAATTGATGTGGTTGTTGTGGTTGCTGCGGCGCGCCGTTGCGGATGAGACCCTGTATCTGCACCTGCTGCGACGACAGCCTCTGGATATCGCCCTGGATTTCGCTGAGCGAGTCTGTCATCCTGTTGTAATAGTTAGGGTCATGTTGAGCTGTGGAGGAAGAACCTGAGGAGGAAGAGGAGGAGGGAGGAAGGAGCGGTGGAACAGCTGAGGACAGGCGCCTCATCTGCTGCAGGTGTTGGGGGTGAAGTGGAGGAGGGGGAAACAGGGACCGCCTGGCGTAGTGTGGTGGCAGTGTAGGTTGCATGTCGCGAGGGGTGTAGGGATTGTTGGGAGAGGTGACGTGGGTGGGGGGAAGATAGAGGCTGAGGCGGCGGGGGTCGACAGCCCCAGGTGGCGGAAGAGCACGGAGGGGCAGGCCGGGCCCAGCGAGGTCCAGACCAACGCTCTGACGACGGCGTCGCAGCATCACAGCGGCTGCCTCCTCGTCCTCGTCCCTGAAGGACACAGCAGGCACAACTCCAGAAACCGGGACAAGGAACAGACAGAGACCAACTGCAAGGCTTCCAGTTAGCACAAGGGAGTGACCCAGTGTTTCCTAGCTAAAGAGGGTTAGGCCCAATATTTTCAGAATAGAAAAAAAGTTGTTGGACACTCGTTAGCATGTGAAACAATTTTGCAGAGCTAACCAAAATCAAACAGAGAACATCATGGAAAAGGTGTCTTGTTCTCAGAACGTTAAGTGATTCAAGAAATCGAGTTACATTACAATCAATTGAACAAATTTAGTAGCATATGGCTCGGTTGAAAAACTATTACGAGTTAAGTAGGAAGTGAAAGAAAATGTACAACTTAATTTTGAACAAATTAAAAAAAAATAGCACCAAAGGTTTACAGTTGACTCTGAAGGTAGGTGCTCTTGTTCACTTTCAATTAGGAAGCAATGCAGGGGGTCCATCAATAAAGGAAGTGAAATAGTCATGCAGAGGAAGAGTCGCAGACAGGAGCAGGGCCACGCGAGGCTGACAGTTGGAACACACTAGCCACAACTAATTACAGCAGACGACACAAGGATCACCATTATAAAAAAGATGACTCAACTCGTTAATACAGATTCCTTACTACTTCCCATAGTACAGCGTAATAATTTACATATCAGAAGCCTATTATAGGTAGAAATTACAGATATATTTCAACAGAAATAAATAAATACGGTCAACAGAATGGATTGTCTTCCCCAAACTGTCATGTTTTAAACAGGAACAAAAATAAATTAAGGGTTGTGCTGTGTGAAAAAATATATTACCTAAATAAATCTTCAAACTACATTCGGTTTTAGAAGAGTCGTACAGAAAACGAACAGGCAATCAAACAGAGGGGGTTTAGCAGAGGAGGGAGGTAACAGAAACAGCGTTTCATTGTTGGTAGTGACACCCATATGTGATGTTTGCCGATATATTCTTTAATTCAAGGTCATACAATAATTGAACAGTGACTCGTTCAGTACGCATAGGGTGATCCATCATCTACTTCGTGGCACGTGGCTTGTGAAATGTGTGATCTATTGCGTACCGTCGCATTGAAACAAAATACTATACTAGCATAAATGAAACCACGAGTCCCATGAAACTGGAAAACACAAAAAAAGGTTTGGAAGACGCAACTGTTCTTTGGTACAAAGGTAACAGTTTTTAATCAGATAATGTGATTACTTCTAGAACAAATTGACATGACGTTAACACTGCGTGCATCAATCAGAGGAAAAATATGCGATCCAAAATATGCAAAAGAAAGAAGAAAACGGACGACTAGCATAACAAACATAACTAATTATGTACAATATCGGGTTGAACTAGGCCATAGTAACATCGTCAGGCAATCACTCCATCGAGAGACGGTACACAAGCCTGAACAAACCTACTGCATTCTCAGCGGATTATTTGTTATGAAAAAAGTATGAATACTGAAAAGTAACGGAGCTGACTAAAAAAGTTCGACAATACATCCCCCGTCATTCCTTAATACAACGTTATTGAACGCTATGCCAAAGCTGAAGTTACACACGTTTGCTTCCCCCAAATGAAAGTTAGGAAGCGTGAATTGACAATGTACGAGTCAGTTGACATACCATAAGGTCCAGAAATCAATGGTCACAGGTGTACCATATGCCAGACTGCAAAGGAACAAATTCAGTCAAATACGAATGAATTGCACATGTTATGCACTAGCTTTCAACTTTCGTAACTGTCTAGTTAAATGCATGCATTTAGGGTGACGCCACAATAGCAGACGGTAGAGTCACAGGTTGGGAAATGGAAAAATTTGTGCTGCGGTTGAACGAAACCAACCAAACTCCAGTCATGAACCACCCTGATTTATTGAAAAAGCAGGCGCAGGCATCATAACTACAGCGATAGTGCGAGTTATCATACTCAGAACAGAGAGCATGCACATAGTTACAATGATCTGGTGATGTTAGGAGAGATGACTCGAGGAGCAGCTTTACCACAGAACTTGAAATAGGATCAGCAAAAACGGCTGAATTGAGATCAGTTCCAATTCTGCAGTAGTTGCAGTGCAAAAACTTGTCATTGTTTTGAAGAAAGGAAAATGGTAGCATTTATCAAAGGAATTTTGGTTAAGACAGTCGCATCAGAGGCAGCTTTGAGAGCAGTAGCGCACGAGCAGAAGCAGTAGATACAAGTAACTATAAGCATTAAAAGCGGAGGTTCCAGCACAAATGCAAGCAGTTGTAGTAAAAATAGTTCATACAGTTACGAAGCAACAAACGTTACCTGTTGTGGGATCCTCTTGCATTGCCCCTCTCAGCGCAGGCCAGGGTTAAGGATTAGGGCGTCGAGGTTGGAAGGGGGTGGGGGGAGGGGGGGATGGTGGGTGGCATGGAATAGTATGGAGTAAAGGCAACTGCTGTTAAACCTTCTAGCAGATGGAAATAGGTCGACGCAATCTTGAGGTAATTTAATAACAAAAAGATTGAATAGGCAGTCACCCGTCAATAGCGAAGCCGAGGGTTACTCGTCAAGTTAGAGTTCATTGACCATGGCTACTAGCACAGCAGAATTGACGTCCATATAGCGCTGCAAGTTAATCAAGTAGATGGGGCCGTCAAATAGAAATAACATAGGATCAGCGACGTAGCTGAGAACTGTTAACAGTTCTCAATGCAATTCGGATACATCAGCGCGTAAAGCAGCGTTCAGTGAAGCCTTTAGAAGGCTTCAGTGATGCACTTACCGCCATTGCAAGGAATTCAGAAATCGTTAGCCACCATCAAACGATTGTTTGACTTCATATTTTACTCAGCACACCAAATAACAGAATTGTTCTATCAAAGAAAAGTTTCAGTGCACAGAGAACCACTCGGCCGCCGAGGTGCGACATAAGCACGTATAGAGGAGGGAAAGATTGTGGCTCTCAGATACGTTATTATTTAGTGTATAATGTGGTTGGTACGAGTTTTAAGGATCAGGTGATGATGGGAAACTGGTTATACGTGGTGGTGAGGACGCAGTGTTCAGTGTGGTGACGCTCGCGTTGAGGCGTTGTTAAGTAGCAAATGTTAATGGGCAGTAAAAAATTGTTTGGGCGGAAAAAGGGCTCTGTCAAACTGACAGGTAAATCTTAAAATTAGGAAATGGCAGCACTTAATAAGATTAAATTAGATTACAGTGAAAAGTCTTGACAAGCCTCGTAACTCAACGTCGCAGCGCTTGAAAATCTTCATAAAAAACTGTTGGCCAAGCAGCATGTTAGAACCTTTAGAAATAGTTCAGACGGACTCGAGCCCTATACTTGGGAGCGATATGGAATGTTATTGAAATAAATGCTTAGCCAGCTGATATAAAGAGAACACGGCTCAAGAAGAGGGAATATAGATCAGCTAGAGTGAGGATCAGATCGAACCTGCAGGAATTGGCCTGATAACAGACTAGTATTGTAACAAAGACACGAGTCGCAGTGGGGATCTCGGGGTCACATCCGAGTCTACAAAGCAGTGGTGCAATTTGGCGCCAACACCGCAGAGGCACTCAATGATGCAGTGGACAGGACACTGTGGACTCAAACAGGACAGAGGCCGTATCTGGCTGTACGAGCTACAACAAAGCACACACTACAGCAAAAGTACGGAAATGAATTATAGTTGTGCTCAATGTAAAGCATACTGTGCTGGGCAAACGAGATCGTCCGGGGTTTCTCTCCGGGTTGATCAGGTTCTGAACAATATCACAAATTAAGTAAAAAAAGGAAACAAACTGATCGAGTGGGCATTCGAGTTGCTTCTCTGCTTGATTACTCTAATGAAAGGTAGAGGGACTATGTCAGCGAATTTAATTTACTTAATCACATTCGAAAAAAGACAACAACATTACTAGGAAACGATAGCCAAAAAGTCCACTTTTACTATTTAATTCAAATGTCCCATTTCTCAAGAAAATTTTAATCAACAAAAAGTTGCTCGAGTATTCTGACGTGTCTTCTTGTATTTCACCCCTACCAGTTCAAGCCTCACGGATCAATGGTACTTAGGAGCAAACAACACCCCTGTTGAACTGACATTATAACATGAATAGAACTATTACCTTCAGGACTGAAAGATCAAGGGAAGCAGCGCATTGCATCAGTGCTAAGAAACAAACAATGCCTTTCTGAACTGAAAAAATAACCATCACTTCATTTCGTCGTCTGAGAATCGACCTAATCCAATATGACCCATAACCCCTATTGTGCTGCACATTGCAATAACACGAGAGCTGCTAGCCTGCCGCTGTCCTCGCCCGACACGTACTGCGTGAGGGAGTGCTGGTACTGGTCGTAGTCCATGTTGTCCAGGTCGGGTGTCCGCACCTCCGCGCCGGAGGGCTGGTCAGCCCCCTCCAGCCACCGTCTTGACACCTGGGACACCTCGGCACCAATGTCCTGCAAGATCACAAAAGGAGGTTACAACAGGACAGTGGTGCATACTACATCAACTGTATAGAAATAGTGACGCTAAGAGACTGACAACAGAGGCAAGGTGGGAGTCTTCACGCAAGAGATTAGAGACCAGGTTAGAGGTAAACGAAAAAAAAAATTATGTAGGACGCTTCCAAGATTAAGAAACGAGGAGTGGGTGGTTAAGAGCTATAGCTATAGGCAATTGGCTGTTCCAAAGCAATAATAACAACCACACTGAAACGAGAACGCTGTCAAATTTATAATCCTATAATGAATCTCACTGTTACACTTCAAACTACATTTTGAAAACAGGATATTTTCAGGTAGCTATAACAATAAGTGACATTAGATTCCATCACATAGGAGTATCAGCATTAACGTCAGATTAAAAAGATCGCAAACTTCTACATAGTTGTTTGAATTATTGTTACCAGGATACCTCAACAGTGGTCAAAGGACCCAAAAATATCGTCCATCTGTAGGTTATACACAATGGGGGAAGATTCAGTACAGGACACCTAACAAAGTTGATTCGATTGACAAACATAATTAGATTAGAGTGCCAAGATTTTCCAGTGCACTGGAGTCAAAGTTCTGATTGTCAAACAAACGACACGTAGACATCATCCTTGAACCTAGTACCGTTACGAGCCGTGGCACCGTCATTTTGGTACTTAATTAAAGGTAACAAAAAACATAAAATGTTTAAGAAATATAAGTAAAAGCTGTAGTAACTGATCAATTAGAACAATAATGTTTTTTTTTGGTCCAAATTAGAGTTAAAATGGAAGTAAGGGCTCATCGGCTTAAGTCAGAGATCTGGAGGCAGCAAAGCACAGCTGGCAATGAAATGGAGACAAAATACTCCAACTGTCTAACAGAAGCAGTAACAATTATTAGTTTGCAAAGAAGCAGCTAGGCGAATAATAAAAAATTAAAAAAAAAAATGTGAAACGGAAATATGATTAGTAGTGAATTCATCCATGCATCTGCAAGAAAACTGTGGTCATTCAGATACTGAGAAGCATCAAGTCTATTAATGAGTAATTCATGTAGAAACAGCGACCAAACACAACATGTAGGAAAGTAATACAAAAAGTACTCGGAATATGTTCACATCAAGTTGAGGCGATATCTTTAAATCTGGAATAGAAACAACGGCCAGCCAAACTCAAAGAATGCGCAGTCATTAAACAAATATTTATTGAACGAAAACAAACAAGCGCGATAAACAACTGGAAATAATAATAATATCTATTAAAACAGTAGCTGGCGCCAGTTTAAGGGCCAACAGCTGGAATATGAAGTGAAGCGACACATCGGCAGGCAGCACAGCATATGAGGGGCAGGCCAACGACCACGACAAGGAGGATTGGGTCACCTGCAACAACAAATGGGGCCGAGGAACAGATCCACCACCACCACCACCTGACGTGTCAAGGCGTCTGGATCTATCACCGTCGCCACTGGTGGCGATGGGGTGGGCTTTCCCGTCCCCCCGGCTGGTGAGAAGAGTCTGAGAGGCGACTGGGGAGCCAATGTCACCATTTCTCCGCCCCTCTTGAGCGCTCTGGTGCTGAGGGGACCACTGGGGAGAGGGCTGCGGCTCTACCATCAGAGAGTCCTGCAAGATGCTGTCCAGCTGGTGCAGGTCAGGCTCGGATGTGTTGGCGGTGTTGGGAGTGGAGGTGCCGGTGGAGGAATTGCCTCCGCGAGACTGCTGATATAATGCACGAACAAACGACTAATTGTTTCACTCAAGATACCTCAATGAATAGGCATTCCTAAACAACAATGGGTTGAATTTGATCGATTCAGGAAATCCGCATGAGAACCCGCTGAGAGTCAATCCAGGGATAGATGGGTAATATTGGATTAGAAATTCGAAAATTATAAATTCAATTAGGCGTACTGACAGGTTGACAATTTACAAAGATATCAGAATGGACAGATAATACATATCAAGTAACTGTCAGCGTGAGCTGCCTCAAGAAGACATTTGCTACTTAGATATACTTATTGTAACTTGTTACTAAGAGTAGGCTAGTGAATAAATTCACCTCTGCATAGCACCAATCAATAGACACTGTTGAAAGACATTCTTCTTTCTTCATAGTTCAATGTGCCAATACAAATAAAAACATTACATAGGACTATTGATTTCACAAACAAACCAGATGAGAAAGATCAACAAATACAGATACAGACACTAGACCGAAAACCCCCAGCAAGGGAGGTGGCCGACAGCAAGGCGCACCTCGCTCTCTTATGCACTCACACTCGCACACCTTAGCTCTTTTACGCTAAAGAGTCCGGCCGGGGACCCCGTAACACACCCTCCGGGTCATGAGTGCGGTTCGAGGTCAGTGTCGGCAGCAGAGCCCGACAGCGTGACTGAATAACCACTGCCGCGTCATGATGACCACCCCCCACCCTGCCCACGACCATATTGTCTCATCGATATGCCTAGAGCGGGAAAGCACATCGGGGCAGCGTCAGAACTCATCCGTTCACTATCATTCTCCATTCACGCCTATCCAGTGCACGCCCTATCGCTACCTCCACACTAACGTCTCTCCTTCCTAACGCCTGCTTCACACCATCCATCCACCCAAACTTCGGTCTCTCTCTAGGCCTTCGTCCACTCGCCTCTGACTTCAACACCTTTTTCACCAATCTCCCTTCGTCCATTCTCACCATGTACCCGAACCATCTCAGAACAGCGAATCAACTGTCCTCTAACTTCTTCACTATCCCCGTTCTGATGTGAACCCCGTCGTTAGCGAACCTGTCTCTCAGCGACACTCCAGCCATGCTCTTCAAACATCTCATCTCGAATACATTCAACCTTCTTCTCTCCTCTGCTCTCACCCCCCCAAATCTCAGCTCCGTACAGCACAGATGGCACAACGACACCCTCATACAGCCCTCTCTTTGCTTCCATCCCCAACGTCCTGCAGCTCATTACGTTCTTCAGTGCACCCAACACTTTACACCCCTTCTTTACTCGCGACTTCAGCTCAGTTTCCACCAATTCAATCTTCTCCACATGGGAGCCCAGATACTTAAAACACTGAAATTCTTCGAACAACTCTCCATTTAGGAGGACACTAATTC
>SDVV010005549.1:0-19133 GCA_016164225.1 Gammarus roeselii | reverse complement strand
TATATATATATATATATATATTCAATGCAGACGACTCATTCATTATTTATAGACGATCATTTTGGTTATCAGTGTATTTCAATAATTAACTGTCCGATTTGATATGAAACAATGAGCAGTTTTACATCAGTCACAAGCGTGGAGCTTATTCGATGTTTATTTAACCCTGCATGGTTAGAAGCAAAACGACGAGTTCCTTGCAGGCTGCCCTTTACATTCGTTTGTGTAGACAAATCAACTTCTTGTGATCCTCATAAAACCCAATAACCCGACACATTGCTAACATGGATAGATTCAATTAATTATAATATATCACTAGTTTGTCTATTTATAATTAGGGGTTCTTTGATGTTGGAATGATATCATGATAATCACACCAACCGTGACGGAACATACTACCTTAGGACTTGAGATTTGTGAATACCTATCAGTCCTTCCCATCCATCCAGGCTGCAACAAAGTATCCCTCCTACACATTTATCTCATCGACCTCTTAGGCTGAATAATGAACACCGCTGAGCGATCGCGTTAACTGAAGCTCAGAACGGTAAAGAAAACCGATATTCTCCGGGCGTTGACTTTGGGGACCGGTAAACGGACTCAGATGGAAGAGACATCACATTCTCATATCCCTTATGAAGGTACCGAAACACTCACTTACGTCTCTCCTCTTGTTACCTTCATTTACGTGATCGTTTAAAACCTCAACCGGACGATCGACAACAGCGAGAGGCGGGATTGTAGCGATCGATTATTTTCCTCGTATTCATTCCTTATAATTTCACAGGAGTGTTAATATTATGAGCTACTCTGAGAGTTTTTCCAAGTTAAGCGTGAAGGTTTATTAATGAAACATGCTCAACGGTGCATGTTTCCAAACAGCGTGTCAGCCAAACGACATGTCGTCATGTCACGTTTGCATCTTCACATAAACGAGCATGCATCTTCGCATACAGTTTCAATGCAGGTAGCAATCCCATAGGAAGCCCAGCGTTAGCGCTAAAATTATTTCCGCACACGCGTACGATCGCCACTTCTCTTCACCTCACTGTCATAGCCGGACACTGTCATAACCGCTAAAAATCATTCATCGCACGTGCTTTCGACCTAAACGATGTTTCAGCCCACACTCATTTTCCGCTACTTCAAAATCTGCCACTGTCATATCTCCCACTGTCTTTACACCTAAGCAGGCATACCAACCTACTGGTTGTCACTTTAATGAAACTTTAACAAAAAACGCTAAAAAACGGCATTACGCAACCTAGAAAAACCCGTATGTTTGCCCCGCGGGTTAGAAATACGTGCCTTTGCCCCGCGGGTTAGAAACACCCACCCTAAGTTAGGTTAGGCTGGGTAGGAAAAGTTTCATTAAAGTGATAACCAGTAAAATGGTACGCCTCGTGGCTGACTCTGACGAGGGCTGAAACTGAGTTAGGCAGAATGTCACTGGCAGATATGGCAGTGGCTGGTGTGACCGAGGAACGACATGAATGTTCGCTGTTAAAAATGGTACCGTAGGTAGGTAGTCGGAACAACTTGTGGCTGATAAAGCTGTTGGCAGAGATGAAAGGAGCTGATCTGACGATAACTATAAAATAATTTAGAGCCAGGGATAACGAGCGACCCTTCCCATACATTTCTTAGGCTTGATTTTCAAATTTTCTTGAGTGATTTATAACCCGTTCTGGAAATAGACTATCTTGAAAATCATTGCTAAAGATTCTCAAATACACTCAATTCATTCGATGCTCGTCACTATTTCTTGCAAGATTGTGAAAAATCTACCGCTTGAACGCTTTTAACTAAATCAGCAGACACCGGAAAATAATAATTAACGTAATATACATTATCAACAAATTTCCAGGTTTTCTTACTATTTCTTAAAAAATATTGGTATGCAATAATGAAGCCAAATGTAAGTGGTATTAATCCCTTCCTGAACCGTGCGCCTTTAAAGGACTTAAGACCCTGACTGTATTTGGCGTGTATCAAAGGGAGTTCTCCAAGAGAGCAATACACTTAACGCCACAATGGCTGCGGCGATGGACAACTTGCATTAACTTGTTGAACAAACGACCACCCGAGCCTTCTTGACGGATTAATGGCGTCTGATAAGCTACAACTGTTCGTAGTATAATGACCATCTGGTCACAATATCCGTTCTTTGTATTATAAAAGGAGTGAATTGCATAGAAATGGCACTTATGCAAACAAACTCACGCTCGAACGTAAGAGATCGCTCGAACGTAAGAGGTCACTCGAACGTATGAGTATGAGATTTTCATGATTTGAATGCCCAAATTTCCTTACTCAAACACTATATTCAGTATCCAAATTTACCAGATGAAGGAATTATTTACAGACCTACGTGATATCAGTTAAAGTATTCACTCATTTGATCATATTGTGATGTAAGTAATGCCGCTTACTCAATAAATCCCGCTCAAGTATCTCCTATAGCGAGAGGCCTTTTAGTGAAAGGTCCTGCGTGGGCAGAAATCTTCTTCGCTTATTGTGCTGCAATTTACAGTGTAAGCGCCTTATAAGGACCCTCGCAATGGGCCTTATTTATCAGTGCTCTTATCCTGCAGATGCAAATATCGACAATAAAAATGGGAGAGAATATTATAATGTGGATTCCATGAAAAGCCGGCGAATATTAAAATGACTTGGGAATTCCCGAGGCATTCCAAGCTAGGCTTCATAATTTGAGTGTTTTTTTGTGCTTAACTTTTGCATGAAACACTCTACATAAATAGTCCAGCCAAAACGCAATAAACATGAAAGGTGAGGTCACACTTGGAAATGGAAACATTCCACGAATGAAATACAATTTTATATGGGAGTCACGATTGATGCGAAGTATTGTAATGTTAAACATAAATGTTCGAAACACATGTTATATGTTTCCAAGTCCAGCCTCGCACCCTCGATATTCCCAGCCTTGCATGCCGCGTTATTGCCGTCCTTGTTTTAGGAGAATATATCATTTGAAATTCGACCTCCAATTCGTCAGAGAGCCGTCGTATGAGGAACAAAGATGAAAGTTTTCCAACTTATGTCTCAATTTATGAAAATTATCAAACTTTTAAAGTGTACGTTCAGTAAATTAAACTGGTTCATAATTGTGATGGTTATTTATATGAACACAAAATCAGGTAGGAAGAAAACATGATCACTCGAGGACTTTAAACGGAAGTAATCATAAATTTCATGCTGAAGTTATCGTGAATACATTAATAGCACTCAGAATAATGAGCTGTCGCACATGACCGTCAGTGACAGGTTTCTTTGTGTACTCTTAACCAGTCAAATTAAAATATTTTGAACGTTGGCATTACAAAATAATTGAATTAAAAAGTTCACATCCAAGAAATACTGTTCAGATCCATGAAGAGTATTATATCCCATCATAGTTCAGAAACACACCAACAAGATTGATAGTTGCTTCTATTGAGTATTTGATAGGCTCCTTTTGAGAGCACCATCAAACTGACAGTTGACATGATCTACAGAATGATGAGTTACAGTAACACGAGCTGTACCCGTGACTGGTAAGCTCTGCCACATCCAACTTTCATATAATATCAAGCAAGACATTAGGAGATATTGTACTATTTGATTGTCAGTAAAAGCATGAAATGCAAATATAATTACCATCTACTAATTATTTTCCATATTTATCATGTTCCGGGAGGTTCCAAATTTCAAAAGGAAAGTTCATATATACATACAATATTTAATTTGAAATCGAAAATTGTCAGCAACAGGTTAAACGGTTTGGGGCGTCTTAAGGTGAGACCCACCACCAACCGCCGGTGCATTGCTCATACTCACAACACCTCCCCACCACCAGCACCGGTGCATTGCTGATGCTCACAACACCTCTCCACCACAAGCACCGGTGCATTGCTGATGCTCACAACACCTCTCCAACACCAGCACCGGTGCATTGCTGATGCTCACAACACCTCCCCATCACCAGCACCGGCGCATTGTTGATGCTCACAACACCTCTCCACCACCAGCTGCGAAAAAGTCCCTAACTTCAGATTAGCTAATTTTGATGGCTTAAGAGAGTCAATAACGTCAGCAAATATAACCCTCGGACAAGATGTCAATCAATCGCATGACTATTTCTTGACTGCGCTTAAAAATATCAAACATGAGCATATCCCGCGCAGAAACAGGCGAGCAACAGCCTATCAGCCCAAGTACTGGAAAGGAGAATTGCAGCGCTTTCATTCACAAAAGAAAACAAGCACTCGGATAAGCAGAGACATCCACATGACGATGTAGCAAAAAATTAATACAAAATTTGCAGACGAGATCTAAACAGGGTCCTGAAAGGTAAGAAGAAAGATTATGAAAACGAAATTGCTGCCAATGCCAAAACTAATCCGAAACAAATTTTTTAGTTATATTTCGAACCAAAATAATGTAAAATCTGTAATAGGTCCTCTCGAGAACGATGTTGGTGAGCTAGAAACGGACGATACCAAAATGAGTGTTCTACTTAACGAATCCTTGTGCTCTGTATACCTGAGGATATCGTAGCGGCAAAGCAAATTGAAGCCCTCACCACAGTGAACTTTTTCCACGTCGAAGTTATTAAATATATACATAAATTGAAAGTCACCAAATCTCCAAGTCCGGACCAAATTCATCCTGGAATTCTAAAAGAGACTAGGAATGAAATCGCAGAACATTCATCAAACATTTTCACCCAATCTCTCACAAATGGCACCTGACCCTACAAATGGGAAGAGGCCAATGTTAAACCAATTTTTAAAATAGGGGACAAAAAGTGTCCCGGTAGATACCGTCCAATTAGTCTCACCTCAGTCATTGGCAAAATGATGGAAAGTTTGATACCGGATAAAATTACAGAATTCTTAGAACCAAACAAATTGATTGATGACTCCTAGTATGGCTTTAGACACAACCGTTCCTGTCTTACAAATCTGCTACTCTTTTTCAGAAATATAATCGAAATCCACGACACACAATCTCCAATCGATTTCATTTACCTTGACTTTCAAAAGTCCTTTAATAAAGTCTCCCACATGCGCATAATTAGTAAATTGCACAGCAGCGGTATTCGAGGTGAGCTTAACAGCTGGATAAAATGCTGGCTTACGGACAAACGACAGCGAGTTGTACTTAACGGAGCTTGGTGTCCATGGGGTAACGTTATAAGCGGCGTGCCTCAAGGATCCGTGTTAGGGCCAGTTCTCTTTATAATATTCATCTACGATCTCGATGGCAACGTACTCTCAAACATTAGCAAGTTTGCAGATGTTACTGAGGTCGGAGGAAGAGTGCAAACTGAACTAGAGTGTCAGCAGATCCAACTAGACTTGAACAAAATTGTTGATTGGTCAGAAAAGTGGCAAATGAAATTTTATGTCGACAAATGTAAAGTTATGCACATAGGTCTTCATAACCCCAAACACGAATATTCATTGTCTGGAAAAAAACTCATTCCCGTCACCGAAGCGAGAGATTTTGGTGTCATCATTAGTAACGACTTAAAAAGCAGCAAGCAATGTAACGATGTTGCAAAGAAAGGCAACAAAATAATAGGTATGATATCCCGCACTATCTCATACAAAAACCAGCACAGAATGCTCAAGTTGTTTAATGCGTTTGTTAGACCGCATCTCGAGTATGCTGTTCAATCCCGGTCTCCATTCCTTAGAAAAGACGTTATTAAACTTGAGAAGGTTCAACGTAGAGCTAACAAACTCATCCCCTCGCTGCGGAATAAATCGTACGAAGACAGGCTTCGTGAACTCAATCTTTATTCGCTAGAGAAACGTCGAGTCAGTGGCGACATGATAGAAGTGTGGAAGATTATGAAGGGTAAGGATTTGTTGACCGAGAGAGTCTTTTCACTCTAGATACAAACGGAGTGACAATGAACAATGGATACAAAATCGTTGGGAAACGTTTCTCACTCGGCATCACGCGCAATTTCTTCACGTGTAGAGTTGTCGAAGAATGGAACAAACTTCCAGCGGAGATTGTAAACAGCAATACAATCGAAACGTTTGAGTCGCGGCTCGATAAGCTCTACATAAATTGCCGATAAATAGCTAAACCATTCCATTTCCTGTTATGAAAAAAAATGGAAATGTCAAACGAAGCTCTCTTAGGCGTTCTACTTCAAAACTAATCCTCTTGCTACCATAAGGCAACCTAGTTCGGGCCAATAGGCCTCTTAGACGTTCTACTCCAGAACTAACACTCGTGCTACCAAAAGGCAACCTAATTTGGGCCAATAGTCCTGTTGTTGCCTTCTTACACTTGTAAAAACTTGTAACCCAGCACCTGTTCATTGCTGAGGCTCACAACACCTCCCCACCACCAGCACCGGTCCATTCCTGATGCTCACAACACCTCCCCACCACCAGCACCGGTGCATTGCTGATGCTCACAACACCTCCGCACCACCAACCACTGGTGCGATGCTCGCAACGTCTCCACACCACCAGCACCGGTGCATTGCTGATGCTCACAATACCTCCGAACCACCAAACACTAGCGGTGTTCTCTGTAGAGTTTCCATCTTCAATGCAATCTGTTGATTATGTATACAATATCGGAATATTAGGATATATTACGTTTTCATCTGCAACGTAGAACATTATTTCAGTTATAATTTAGTTACGTGTTGAATATTTTTAGTGTTCTATATCTCTTTTTACATCCTGGTACAATGTTTGACGTGGATATTATAGATATAAAAGATTCCATTAGTTACAAACTTGGTCTTGTTGTTACTGTATTGTATATTTAGTGTAGGAACATATTTCATTGTTTTGGAGGAGTTAGAGTGTCCCCCCAGGCAAAAACTCGTTGTGCTTATTTTTATTTGTATACGTAGACCGATTTACTATGATGAATATACTAGTTACTAACAATTTTGACAATTTTATTGGGGTTCTGATATCGTTTAATTCCGGCTAGTGAGATATATTGAACACAAGTGATGGAAACTTCTGCTCCAATAAATTCACCGCCCTGTACAATTCACCTGATACCTGCATTTATGCAGAAGACTCACCAGCCAGCGTCTCCAAAAGCCAGAACCTCGTTACAGGCAACACTACGGTCATCGACAGTAACAGCACATATCGAATCAATAGTCATTGCAGAGCATCCATGCACATGTGACTAGATTGTAATCGGGCCCCTCACGAGCTGGGCTACAAAGCAAGCAAGCCTCGACCAAAAGACATGAACCAATTACAAATATAACACATAAATGTGCGAAATCTCTTGTCTAAGCTAGACCAGATTAAACTGATGCTAAGGCAGGAAGATGTGGATATACTCTGCATTACAGAGACATGGCTTGCACTCAGCATGTATAGCAACTTCATTCAGATAGATGGGTATGAACTGTTCAGAAAAGACCGAGGTTAAATAGGAGGCGGTGCCTGTATCATGCCAGAAATGAGTACACAACCAGGACATTGAAAACGGGGGGATGTGGAGACGAAGTGGACGATGTTTGGATTACCATCCAAGTAAGAACAACCCGATCTTCTAATGTCGGAGACATTTAAAGGCCACCAAAAACCACCAACCAGTCAATCAGCCCAATTGAATACAATCTCCAGACATCAGCTCCTTTGAAGAATAACATGTACGTCTTAGCAGATTTCAATGACGATCAATTAAAACCTAATACATTTGGCTCAATAATTAAAAGATTAAAACTTGAGCAACTCATTGAGGAGCCAACTAGAATCACGAAAGACAGTAGCTCATTGCTCGATCTGATAATTACAAACAATTGATTGTCTGTCATAAGCACCAAGGTTTGTGAGTCACTTGCCAACCATCAGGAAAAAAACTACCTGATCACAGTAGGCGAAGAAAAACGGGTACCAGTCTTTCGGACGTATAGAACAAAAGAAAACTTCTCACGAGATTCACTGAGGCTAGAGTTATGAAACAGAATCCCATCGCTTATTAACATGCGCAACACGGACGACGGAAATATTCAAGCGGCCATTTTCGTAGACACGTTCTCAGCAGTTCTCAACAATGTAGCACCAATAGTTAAAAAAATAACTTGCCCTCCAGTCAGCTGGATAACTCCGGAACTCAAAAGTTTCGGTAAGGTCAAACTAACAAAAATGGTGATAGAAACAACACAGACTCTAATAGCACGGAGTTGACCGACGAATCGCGTGTTTTAAATGTCATACGAGTGGTTCGCCAACCGATGAGAAAACGCGTACAACACTTAATAGGCAATGAAAAGAGAGATGCGCACCTTGCTGAATTAGAAGAAGGAAAAAACAACCCGAAGCTGACTTGGAACATTCGTGGGAATACTGTGCCCCACAAGAAACCAAAAAAGTCCTCAAAGTATGAAAACCCAGAATAAATAGCAGAACGTTGGAAAGCCCACATACGATGAGGTGATGAACGAACACAGCAAAACTTTCTCGGTGGTTTACGAAATCCGAGTAATGCATATGCTAACTCAGTTCACAGTTCCATCTCATTACGACTCATCCACAAAGAACGATCAAATGTGGACACCGAACCCGGTAAGCAGACTTGAAATTGCTTCGGCTATTTTCCCGCGTAAGAAAACCAATTGTTGTGGGAACTGTAAAATAGCATTACAGTACTTCAAAGATAGGTTACAAATTATATTGCCATATCTCCAGCTGCTCATCAACACATCCATTGTAACAAATACCTTCCCTCCAAATTTGAAACACGCACTAATCAAAGCTTTCCATAAAAAAGTGGAGGTAAACGACCCTGCAAATCACAGACCCATAAGCCTCCTGCCAGTTACTTCAAAATCCTGGAAAAGATCATTGCGTGTCAACTCATTGACTACCTAGAAGAGGTGAACCTGATCAATGAATTTCAGTATGCATGCTGACGGAAGACCTCTATTGAAGACGCGATACTGAAAATCTCCGAACTCGTTTACAAAGCTATAAAAGAAAATAGTCTATCATTACTCGTGCTGCTGGACCTCTCTAAAGCATTTGATAGTGTAAATCACGATATTTTGCTGCAAAAACTGCTACAACTGAACATTCAGACACCCTGGTTTGAAAGCTAGATCAGGCAGCGGTCCCAGTCTGTCGTGGTAGAAGGAAAAATCCCCTCTTCTCTATGACAGAGGTGAATTTGGGGGTTCCACAAGGATCGATTCTCGGGCAGGTGCTTTTCCTTCTGTTTATCAAGGACATATACTGTGGAAACCCTCTCGACAATGCCAGGTTGACATTATACGCAGACCATGTTTAATGGTTGTTCGTTAGACCAGCAAACGAATCAAAAAAGCTGAAGAAGGATGCAGAAACAGCGCTGACCTAAATAAATAATTGGTATTCTTCATATGGGCTAACAGTTAATACAACGTTACCCACTAGGACATCCAGCACAACAAAAGTTGTGATTCAAGCTTTCAGGGATATTGTCCTGTTTAGGTTAGACTACCATTCCCTCCTTACCACTGTATATAGCACAATACCGTGCTTTGAGGTGTTAGAGAAAATATACCAACAATAACGTTGGGAGACTGATGTAAATGAGTAGTGATTACATCACTGGAAAAACTGCAGTCCGTAACCAAGATACGATCTCGCGTCGCAAGAATACGAGTCCAGAACGTTACCTACTAGGCCATCCTGCACAACAAAAGTCGGATTCAAGCTTTCATGGATATTGTCCTGTTTAGGTTAGACTACCATTTCCTCCGTACCACTGTATATAGCACAATACCGGGCTTTGAGATGTTAGAGGAAACATACCAACAATAACGTTGAAAGACTGATGTATATGATTATTGATTACATCAGTGGAAAAAACACAGAGTTCAAAAGAACAGAGATTGGGGCCAAGCTTTCACTATTTCTGGTCTAAAGAGCTTCAACAAGCTACCAGCTGACATTCAGAATTGCGTAACCCTATCTTCGTTCAAGCAGTAATGTACCACTCTATTGCTTGCTTGCAGACAAGGGCAGTCAGAGTTAAACAATCGATTACGATTAACGCAAAACTGGTAGAGTAAAACGATATTTTACCGCTAGCTCAGAGCATCAACACTACCACCCTGTCAACAAAACACTAACATAGCCTCACATACTATGTTCTTCTGATCTCTCTTCTATTTGTCTCTGTACAAAGAGAAGCTGTCAATTCAAACACGGCTGCATTGTTGCAGAATCTTGCAATTCCACCTCAGCGTGCCCTGTCCCTTATGACTTAACTTCGCATTGCTCTGGCCCTAAAATAAATTATATGGGTCTTTGAGGACAATTGTTTTATACGTGATGTAGATATATATGTTTCTTTGTCCATTAAGTGTGTACTCTGTTACCGTGCCACAAAAATACCACACTGGTTGGTGTATGAATGCATTTTTTTTCTTATTTGCTTACTATGCCAGTGGCTCTCTAACTCACATAGATCCACCCAAACCGTCTCATTCTTTGCTATTCAATTCATAAGGCTGTGGGTCTGAAGGAAGAATTCATTCTAATTACTATGCAAAGATAACAATGTCAAATAGAAACATCTTATTTCAGCAGGATATAACACACACTTGTTGTGGACCTCAAACCTACCATGATAGCTCTTCCGTCGTGACCCGTTAGCGAGAGCATATTGTTCCACTAGAATAACACACTGCGCGTGCACGAGGAAACTTTTTTTTTGTATATTAAATGATGATATTTCCTCTGTTTTATGATTTTGTTTTGTCAGTGACTCTCTGTCACACATAGACCCAACCATACCGTCGCATTTTTTGCTACCCAATGAATTAGGCGTTTAGCTGTATTAGCAATTCTCACTCTAATTAACTTTTATATAAAAGATCCGAATGTCAGAATATAATAACTTATGCCAAAGAAATACAGTGCATATTTATAGTGAGCAATAAAACTTAACCCTGACAGATCTCCCATCGTGACATGTCTCGGCAAGGGTCATGTTTGTATGTTTAGCTAGGAAAGTGAAATGCCTCCCGCCACTCGCACACAGCTCCAATTACTCAGTTACAGGTTCTTATCTTGTTCATTTCACCGATCTTAGATTCACAATCTATAAATTGATCGTTAAAATGAATAACATGCCATCTGTGTATGATTGAACTTTTGTATTTATAGTTAATTTTTTATTATACCCTAATGTGTTACAATTTTTAATGTTAATTAGAACAGAGTAGAGAATTACGTAGTTATTTTATTATTGTTGAATTATTTTTTCCACAATAATCATAGGAATGTATGTTTAAGAGGTGAATATCCGTACTGCATTAGTGTGGAATTTCGTCATTGATACCTAGTAAGTGTGTAGTTTACCGTTTCAAAAGACGATTTATTGGATGGATGGGTCCTGGTGAAGAGGCGGATTACACTTCTTGGGGGTCATTTGGAGTTCGTCCAAGTTCGACGTGAATTTTGTAAGTTCTTGGGAAGGTCGGTCTTAACTTCTATGGGTTTGTTAGAGAGGTTATACGACAGCCTGCTGATCGTTGTAGGGATTTTCTTAGGTTGTCAGTGAACAAATGCCCATATTTTTATGACCACACTCTTTGAGACTTCTGTCAGGCCCATTCTTGACCAGTGTACCTGTGTAGAGATTCTTGGTCATGCCCAGGATGTGACTTTGCTTGACGCTCTTTAGAAACGATGGACTAAGCAGATGCATGGTTTGTCTGAGGTATTGTACCATGACTGGGTGTTACCTTTAAAATTATTTATTTATCAGGGTTAACTTGCTGAGATGTCACCTAATAAAGCATTGTAAAGTTCGTTGTTATGACACGGTGTGTTTTGATTTGTTCTACTAGGGACATAGTATCTTGGTTATGTGATTTGTTATAGATTTGAACAGGTATCGTAGTAAAAATAACATTATTCTCATGAACTCAGTGTTTGTTTTATATGTCATTTATTTTCGGTACGGCTTATTATGTTAGAATACAATTTTTCATGAAGCAGATCACGTGTGGATATCGGTGTAGGTTATATCCTCTGGGGTGTGGTAGGATACGCTGTAAATCATAGTTAATCAATGTCGGTTAGGGCAGAGTAGAGAATCTTATTAGCTACTTTATAGTTCATGTTGTTGTAATATTTTGATTGGAAATCATAAGAATGTATCTGTATTTGATATAAATTCGCCTAATTTCTTGGAATGTTGGGTGTAAATTATCTTAACTGGATGTAATGATCCAAAATATTGATATGTTTTACCTCTCGATGGTGGATTTGGGTCCGGTTCCATGTCGTCTTGGTGAACTTATCTACCGGATTTGTGTGGAGTGTTAGTATTAAAATTCTTCAATAATTTAATGCACATCTCGATTATGTTATCCGCCCACATGTCTTTTCTAGATGCTTATTACCGCATGTCTTACTTCTCTAAATGTTTGTGATCGTTTGCAGTTTGTACACTTAGAAGTTATTGATTATTTCAGGCTTTGTTAAGACATTGCGTTCCAATTCAGAATATCTGCCTTATTCGAGCATTCACCAGATCCATTGTAGCATTTTTCCGTATTGGTTTAATGTAGAGGGACCATAAAGCTAACACATCCTAACCTATCTTAATCTATTTTTTTCGGTTTATGTACTTACATGTATATATTTTTCACTTTGATTGTTACAAGTCCAGTATTACCGACTAGGTTCAAGTAATATTAGGTGATCACTCGTTAGTGGACCTTAGAGTTGAAAAAGTTTATGTAAGCTTACCGCATATGTCAGTGAGTGTTACGTGTGGTAGAGCGTTCGCAAATTTCATGTATGGGTTTACTGTTAGAGTAAGATTTTTTGTTGTAATGTTGGATGTGTTTCTCCTACCATTTTCATCTCCTACCACTAATATTTTTACTACAGATCTGTGATGTAAGGTCCGCAGTCAACAAGATCTAGGATTTAGCCCATGTCTAAGGTACATAATTAGCGAAATTTATATCAATGTACGACAACATAGATTCACTATCAATGTATGCAAAAAGGGTTGCCATACACTGCCAGATACATTGATACCTAACCTAACCTATTCTAGGCAACAGTTGCGGTTAGGTTGGCAGTTTGAATATACTTCTCTAATTTTGATCCGGCATACATCCTTTTGCAGATGTTTAGGTTCAAGATTTTTTATCGAGATCTCCATTGCATGTTTGGATAAAACTCAGCATGTTGGTTTCAAAAGGACAAATTCCCTTCATTTGGGGCAAAGTTTTTGATGTGGATCAGTTATACGCGACGTTAGATTCAAATATATGATCAATCAAACCACACCTAACCATTATCTATATTTTTCTTTCAACTTTGGTGGTTATGAATGGTATTTAGTCTTCCCGTTATGCGATATACATATCAAATCACTCCGCATGGTTATATTTTACGTAGCTATATTTAATATCACACACCATGTACACACATTACCACTTTAGTACACATTTACAAGACGTTGGCGGCACCTGTGTCGGCACATGTGCCGACACAATGCATATAATCAGGGTAGTTAGCGTCACTGTGTCGGCACAAGTGTTGACACAATGCATATATACAGGGTCGTTAGCGTCACTGTGTCGGCACATGTGTCGGCACATTGCCTATATACAGGGTCGTTAGCGTTACTATGTTGGCACATGTGTCGGCACAATGCATATATACAGTGTCGTTAGCGTCACTGTGTCGGCACCATGTAGGCATTTACTCACACTTGTGCGAAAAGGGCTACGATACACTGCCTGATGCATTAATAGCCAGGTAACCTAACCTAACCATCTTAACCAATATTTATGTATTTTCTTTCAAGTTTCGTGCGTACATATGACATCCAGTCAGTGCTTTATGCTTTTTACCTATCAAATCTATTCACTTGTCTTTACATTTTTGTTATAGCTTTTACTGGTTAACATAACCAAGAATTATGTGTCATTGTTCGAGATTTTTTCGTTCTAACATTTGATATTTAGTCATCGATATAGGATTATACATATCAAATATCTCCACTTGTATTTGCTCGATTAGGTCATCAACTGCGTATGTACGTATATGTGTACGTATATGCATGTTTATGTTCAAGCGTTTGTACGAGTTACATAAAAAAATAATGTGTAACACAAACTTGGAATTAAAATAATAATATTAATAATCGAGGGGTAACACCTTACTTGAGTAGCCAAGTTATCACTTCAATTGGTCGACTTGGCTCGGTTACCCTCCGAAAAAATTATGTTTGTTTAATTTTGAATTTCAAAATTGTGTTATACATTTTTTTTATGTAACACGTACATACGCTTCAACATATACAGCCTTATGTACATACATACATATATACACAGTTGATGACCTAGGCGAGCAACGTTAGAACTAATGTTTTGCGAAAAACCACATCTAATTAACTTATAATTGCTAGCTGCATACCGAGAAAGGAGTCAGTGTTAAGTTGAGATCAAGCGGAGACGCACCTTTCGTCGTAGAAAAAAAAAGAATATTGCTATCTCCAAGTTTTGTTTACAAATGTTGGAATAAGAAATCTCCGAAAATAATGTGAGTCGGATCAAACAAATATTGACTAGTGTTGAAAATATCAGTTATCTCAGAATGGGTAAAACTTGAATCAAAATAGTGGGAGATATCATTCATATATGAATGAAGGAAAAAGGAAGTCGGATTCGTGTAACTAATGTCGACGCGTTACAGTTGTATGTAACAATGTTTGAGGGAAATAAGAAAACAAATCTTGAAATTGATATGATCCAAGTGGAAAATCATCATAATGACTGTAATAAAGCTGAGGTAGAGGAAAACAAATTGTACCTTAGAACAAAAGAAAATCTGGATCCTATGCAAAATTTCTCAATGACGAAGATCAGAATGACTTTGATTTTGAGAAATTTCGAATAATTAGGGTTCAAGAAGAAGAAGCCATACGTTTCTGGACTCGCGGGAACGGAACAGCTTTCGGCATTCGCATCAAAAGATATGGTGGAGTATATGAAGGAATTTTGTGAGGAAACTGAAATATAGTGATGATGGGGTATGGTTGGATGTACGAACCATGCTATTTCAAATCAATAAACGAGATAGATGTCATTGATGATGACAGTAAGGTCTGTAAATAATGCCAATAAATACTAATAAACTATGTATATCCTCAATGTAATGTTTATATTATCCTAAAAGGTTGAGCAATGAATTGCAAACATCGTGTCAGTTGCAGGTAACATCTAATTGTCAAAATCAGTAGGAAAATATATTTCAAGACGTGAAATGATGCCATAAACCTATCTCAAGGTAAATGATTTAGATGTGTAACAGATTGGTAGGATATAAATCAGCGTTCGATCAGATCTTGAAATGCAGTCATCGTCAAGAATAGGAAAATTATAGGAAAAAAGGTAAATCTGAGATGCAATTTGGCAAAGATTTTAGAGCTAAGTGGAGATATTAAAGAAGAACAAGAAAAACATTGTGTGAGACCATGTTTCCGTCTGTATGAAACTGGATACAAATTTGATTTACTTGTAGCATTCTATCCATCCAAGTTTGAAAATGGGGTCTCTCAGCTAACTAATACGGGTCGAGAGTGATAACGAAATAAATAACATGTAGGTTAAAGTGATATTTAGAGTCGGCTGGAGGGCTTCATATGCATATATCAATAACTGAATGCCATACATAAAGTTAGGTTAGGAAAGGTTTTGATTGGTGTGAATAACATGTAAAAGTGATGAAGAATTGTGTAAAATCAAAAATAGTATGAAATGTTCCTGTAACATCCATACAATCAAAGTATAAAATGGGGGGTGGTTACTCACTCAAAGTTGGAAGAGTGTACAGAGCTAAGTGGAGATATTTGGTAAGTATAATCCTGAATCAATGACTGAATATCACATGTAAGCACGAAAAAAATTCGAACGATGACTCATAATTCTTGGGTAGGTTAACTGGTGGAAGCTATAACAAAACTGTAGAGCCAAGTGGATGGATCTGATATGTATAAAGCATAAAGCACTGACTGGATATCATATGTAAGCACGAAACTCGAATGAAAATACATAATTATTGGTTAAGATGGTTAGGTTAGGTTGCCTAGTTATTAATGCATCTGGCAGTGTATGGTAACCCTTTTTGCATAAATGTGTGTAAATGCCTACATGGTGCCGACACATGTGCTACACAGTGACGCTAACGACCATGTATATATGCATAGTGCCGACATGTGCCGACACAGTGACGCTAACAACCCTGTATATATGCATTGTGCCAACCCATGTGCCGATACAGTGACGCCAACGACCCTGTATATATGCATTGTGTCGACACATGTGCCGACACAATGCATACATACAAGGTCGTTAGCGTCACTGTGTCGGCACATGGGTCGACACATGTGCCGCCAACGCTTGTAAATGAGTACAAAATTGTTCATGTGTGTACATGGTGTGTGATATATAAAAAAACGCTACTTGAAATATAACTATGTGTAGTGATTTGATATGTATAACCAATATAAATATTGGTTAGGTTGGGTTAGATTGACCAGATCTTTGAATCTAACATTGCGTATAACTGATCTCATTTAAAAACCTTGCCACATATGAAGTGAATTTGTTCATTTGGAAGCTTCGCGCTGAATCTTATCCAAACATGTAATGAAGATATCGATACAAATTCTGGAACATAAGAATCTGCAAAAGGATATTTGCTAGATCGTTAATTATGTACCTTAGGCATGGTTTATATCCTAGATCTAGTTGACTGCGGACCTTACTTCACAGATTGGAAGTAGAAATGTTTGAATGGATTTATTCAATATTAATTGTAATATACGAAAATAGTAGAACGAACACATCCAACATTACAACAATTTTTTTTATTCAAACAGTGAAACCAAACATAAAACTTGCTAACGCTTTAACACTGACATCTGCGGTAAGCTTACATAAACGTTTTGAACTCTACAGTCTACCAACGAGTGATCACCTAACATTACTTGAAACTAGTCGCTATTACTGAACTTGTAACAATCTAAGTGAAAATATATATATATATATGCAGGTACAAAAACTGGTAAAGATTGGTAAGAACTACAGAGTCAAGTGGATAGATTTGATATGAAAAAGCTTGAATCAATGACGAAGTACATAACATAAGTATGAAAACGGGGAAAAAATATGTTAAGATAGGTTAGGATGGGTTAGCTTTACGCTCCCTCTACATTACAAACCTATAGTGAAAAATGCTGTGGACCTGGTGAATGCTCGAATAAGTCAGATATTCTGAATTGGAACGGAATCTTTTAACAAAGTCTGAATTAATCAATAACTTCTAAGTGTACAAACTGCAAACGGATCACATACAGTTATATAAGTATGACATGCGGGAATAAGCATCTAGTGAAGATATGCGAGCGGATAACGTAATTGAGATGTACATTAAATTATTGAAGAATTTTGACACTAACACTGTACACAAATCCAGTAGATTAGTTCGCCAAGACGACATGGAACCGGAACCAAATCCAATGTCGAGCGGTATAACATATCAATATTTTGGACCATGAAATTAGGCGAATTTATATATAATACAGATATATTCCTATGATAACCAATCAAAATCATACAACAACAAGAACTACAAATAGCTAATAAGATTCTCTACTCTACTCTAACCGACATTGATTACCTATGCTTTACGACGTATCCTACCACACCCCAGAGGATATAACCTACACCAATATCACACGTGATTTTGCATACTAACACAATAAGCCGTACCGAAAATAGCTGACATTTGAAACAAACACTGAGTTTATGATAATAATGTTCTTTTTACTACAATACCTGTTCAAATCTATAACAAATTACAAAACCAACTAAGATACTATATATCTAGTAGAACAAATCAAATCCCACCGTGTCATACCAACGAACTCTACAATGCTTTATTAGGTGACATATCAGCAAACGTCCCCTGATATATAACAATATTTAAAAGTAACACCCACTCATAGTACAATACCTTAGACAAACCATGCATCTATTTAGTCCATCGTCTCTGAACATCGTCGAGCAAAGTCACGTCCCGGACATAACCAAGAATCTATATACAGAGACAGTGGGCAAGAAAGGGCCTGACATGAGTCTCAAAGAGTGTGGCCATAAAAATCTGAGCATCTCTTCACTGACGATCTAAGTAAATCACTACAACGATCAGCAGGTTGTCTGATAACCTCTCGAACAAAACCATGGAAGTTAAGGTCGACCCTCACAAGAATTTACAAAATTCACGTTGACCTTGGAAGAACTCTAAATGACCACCAAAGAGTGTAAGCCGCCTCTATATCAGGACCCATCCATCCAGTAAATCGTCTTCTGAAACGTTAAACTACACACTTGATAGGGATCAATGACGAAATTCCACAAAGATGCAATACGGATTTACACCTCTTAAACATACATTCCTATGATTATCGTGACATAAATTATTTAACAATAATAAAATAACTATGTAATTCTCTACTCCTTTCTAATTATCATAAAAAATTGTAATACATACGGGCATCGATCATAGTAAATCGGTCTATTTATACCAATAAACATAAACACAACGAGGTTTTGCCTAAAGGAGACACTAACCAGGATGTAAGAAGATATATAAAACACTATGTACCACATGTAACTAAATTAGTCCTTAAATAATGTCCTACATTGCAGGTACAAACGCAATTTATCCTAATACTCGATATTGTATACATAATGAACAGATTGCATTTGAGATGGAAACTCTACAGAGAACATACAAAACTGAATGAAATATACTAAACGTTCGAGTTATAATAAAGCAAGAATATCAATTCTCTACCATACCCAAAACATACATTAAAAACCATGGTGTAAGAGAAAAAAACTAGCATGTATCCAGCCAAACATCTAACGAGAATAAGTTGACAAGACATGCGAATAACATATTTTGAAACATATAGTAAATAATGTGGAATACTTTTATATCTATAGAATATACAAATCTGATTAAATTATTCTCCAACTCATTCCACAACAGGGTTAAATAAACATTTATTTAACTAACGTAATCATGGCCTAATCGTATTAG
>SDVV010005548.1:0-19133 GCA_016164225.1 Gammarus roeselii | reverse complement strand
TATATTTAAATATACATACATGCCTCCTATGCTAAGGTCCGCCACGCTCTTTATGGCCCAGCTCAAGACCCGCCTCAAGGCCCCAGCTAGGCCTTTGTGGTCTTTTCCGGTCACTTCTGGCCTGTCCTGGCCCCACTTGCTACTCTTTCAGTGCCTGGCCTCAGTTTCATGTCGGGTTGACATGAAACTCGGGTGAACCTGACCATTCACGACCCTAAATTACCCTCGACGCTTCACCCTCGTTGGCCCTTCCCTTCTGACGTCATAACCAGACGTTCAAATCATATTTCCCCGACAAGAAACACTGACCACAACTACGGAAAACAACTTTGTATAACAACACAATAGGCCATGTGTTTATCCTACGATGGACAAAAATTAACAGCTGATGAAAACCCTGTACAAGATTGATCGACGCCTGTACATGTGTAACGAATTATTACCCTCCTTGATATCGGTTTCCCTGTCGTCTGTCTATATTGGGAAGTAGTCATTATCTGTTACTATTTTGATTTCATCTTGCTCTTGCAGAGGGGGTTGGGGTTCAAATGCAGTATTGACACAGATTCAATAAACATCACATGTCAATCTGTTACACCTTTCATTATTTAATAATGTTAAGTCGCTATTTTTATTATTTACCTCCCATCGAGTGAGTAATAATCAGTAGACGTTGGTGCCCACTCATGCATTCACCAGCAGCACGTTAAAGCGCAGCATCGAACGAAGGCATTCACTTACCGGCAATTAATTCGGTTTCTCGTAGGCAATTGATCACGAATAACGGCCCTGGAGGTCATTACCGTCCCGCAAATGCAGCCGTCACTTCGCACGCAGCTCATGTGCGCCTGAGCGGTTGACAAACTAAAAAAAATTCTGCTCTAAAAAATCTCTCGTGGAATGCAGGCTGGAAAAACGGTCCTCTGGTGTTGACTCGTCAGAGCTTATTTGTAGAGATTTAACCGAGGATCGTCTTAGTTCAGCATAAAGTTGGTGTAAAATTACTGGCCCACTTCCGAAATTTGCTGGCATCGTGTGAGCGTCATTAATCTTCTTTGCTCAGGACTTCGTGACAACCCGACCGTGGCACTGCTAAAGAATTCACCCACCGAGCCGAGGTAATTGCTAGCAAGAACAAACAAAACGGAGGGACTGAGTGGGTGGTGGAATTACCCGTGGGTGTTAAGGGGTCTACAGCCCGCAGGGGATGGGGATGTGTTTCGGGAGGAAAGGGATATTATTGAATTAGCGTGGACGAGGAGAGTTAGCGCAAGAGTGGTGATTTAAAGATCAATTCATTTGAGTCTGACTTGATCTTGACTTTGAACGTAAGGTAAAAAGGCAGAATTTAACTCACTGCGAGTTCTTGTACAAATCTGAACCATACAAAAATACTCGAACACCTCTACCTAATTTAATAATTCAAGAAAGACCTTTTTGTTGCCACTATTTTCTGCAGGAAAAGACTGATGGCGAAATATGGATCCGACAATTGATTACGACGTTACGATATTAGCTTTATAGCTTTGATTAGCCAAAGATTTAGACGACAAGTATGGAAAACATTACTCATGATTATTTATTACCTGTCTGTATTGGCGGCGTAGAAATCTGAGCGATGTTGCCAATTCTTCTTATATCTGAGAGAAGCCTACAAAAGAAACAAAACGGAGGGAAGAAGTTTTCTTATTGTCTTTAAGTCTGTTTACTTTGGAATGGGTAGGCGGGAATTTTTGTCCTCGGATATCATCGTAAAACATTCTATCTCATTCTCAAGATCTCGCTTTCAAAATCTCGTTTACAAGACCTCGTTTTCAAAAACTCGTTTCAAGATCTGGTTTACAAGATCTCGTTTTCAATATCTCGTTTTCAAGATCTCGTCTTCGAGATTTCGTTATCAGGAACTTGTTCTCAAGATCTCCTTATTAAGATCTCGTACTGGTTGAAGTCTCCTTTTGCTTCTTTTCTAGTCTCATTTTGTTTATCGGATGACAGTCATCAATAAAATCATTTTTATTTTCACCTCATCCATTGGAATATGCTGCAATTGTTACGATAAAAAAATCCATTCGAAAGGATAGAAGCATAAATCTTTTAAGCCTCTCATGCAATGGTTCAATAAATCTTTCTCATGATGTGAAACGATCGTCACAGGTAAGAAATATTCAGTTCGTTTCCCCTCGGATACATTCGGATTTAATTACATGGATGGAATCCATCCATTGACGCGGAAGTTGTTTTCAATTCCCTTTGCTGACGGAGGATAACAAGAATAATTTATTGTTGTCTGATGTGACTAACTCGTATGATTTATAATTGGATGTACTTCTCGAGCAACTAAAGTTACCTGGAATCTGTTGCGCATGGGAAGTATCTGCTGAGTGTGCCTCTTATAGCAAGCCCATGGCCCCCTAAGAGCCGTCATTCCATGTCGTAGTGCAATTTCGTGGAGTGCTGCTCTCGAGCTTGGATATAAGTGAACGCATCCGTCGCTGCGTTCTTCTGAGGTCGCTTTATGGACAGGGAGAGAGGGATCATGTCGCAAGTTGAGTATATATAGTTGAAACGCGGATTTTTGACTCGGACAATGTAATGGTTAGGACGTATCTAATTACTTATTTAAGTGTCCGACTTAGCCCCTAGGTAACTTGGACATTGTAATTATTAATTACTTTTGGAGTCAAGTTGATTACATTTGGGTCAATTTAATTACTTTTGGGGACCAGAGTCAGATAACAGGCCAAAGAGGCTTACGACTGGCTTACGGCTGGCTTACGGCTGGGTTACTGTCGGAACAGGTGAATCATTAGGACGGACATACAGCTTTCTGACTATATGTAAGTTAATTGATTATATATATTAATGTCTTTTTAATATGTTAATATGTTATATAAATGGAACGTTTACTCATAGGTTACCTCAGGTAATCGCATTTCAATGCTAGGCATACTGTATGGCAATTTTATTGCACGTCATGTTGCATAAATACATTTTTGATGCTAGTCTTCTGAATGTTTAGGGAAAAGGATAACATACATTTATAAGTTATTTTTTATTGGTAATAAATCTAACAGTTACGTAGTAACTTACATGCAGTATTAAAGGTTAAAACCCCACACAGTTCCAACTTGCACGAATGTGGATTTACGTACACGTTCATGGTGAATTTTTCAACCTTGGTATCACTTCTACGTCGTTCGCTGTTGGAGAACCGCTCAATTATCTCTTTGACGGGTATATTTTGACATAGATAATACGCAAAGTAAATGCAGTGAGCTCCACAAACCAATGATTGATCACTTTGGATCGGTTCTGTGGTACAAGTTGTATTTCTGCATGAGTTTTATAATACGATGCTATATTCCCTAGTTATATTTTTGGATTAAACTCAAACGAATCAAAAAAGCAGTGTTTGTTATCATTTTTGAATATTATGATTCAATGTCCATTTTATTAGGATCGCTCACGCTATTAACAATCATGTAGCTATTAATTGTATGCATGGGCATTCTGTTTTCAGCAAAAAAACCTATATAGGCACGTTTCATAATTGGATCGCTCATGGATATTTTTCAAATCTGATTATTATCCATGTTTACTGTAATTTGTTGGGGAATACCCTCCCTGCCGAATTTATTTGGATGACACCGAGTGTATGACTTACCAGGAACAATATCTTATTCGTAGAGGGTGGATTTTCACAATTCACTGTTATACGTATGCTTGCTCTTTTTTCTAGGTTAATGACATTTTCAGAGTCGGTTAGTACACTCGTCAAAGACGGCTTTTCCTAGCCTTGCAGCTCTTCCAAGTTAAATCAATGTTTACATTAGTATCATCATCCACGACACAGCGCCTTCTCGTTTCAGTGATGGTAGGTTTAACTTCAATGGATTTTATGGAAATGTCTGGATGCCCATAGGCAAGAGTTGTGCACCCATTAACATAGTACCGATACATTTCAAACTTACTGAGACATTTTTTAATAGTGCGTACAGTTTGAAGCTGGCATGCTAGTGCACGAAGGTTGTGTTTGGTCTCAAAGTGTGTGTATGTTTTCTGGTTATGGGTGTCTTTGTATTGTTCATGTCTAGTTTTGGCTTGTGTCTGGTAATTGACGCCCTTAGCAGCTGATTTTGTGGCGACGGATTCGAATAACATACTGTAACACTTTGGTTGCAAGCACATGATTTCACTCGGGTAGTCGTCGGTTGTTTCGCTTTTCAGTAGTGCCAGTTGTCCTTTCTCTGCTTCATCATACATGGGATGATTTTTGGGGTAGTTGGAGAAGTCCATGTATTCAGGCAGAGGAGCTTCCCGCATTCCCGCCTCAATGTCGGCCCCACCTTTGAACTGGATCAGCAACGAGTCTGTGTCCGACTAGATGAGCGAGACGTTGTCACCGTATTTGGGTTTCATGGTGTCATAAAAGAAGCTGTAGACTTTTGCTTTAGCTTCTGTATGGAGCTGATGAGATATATATCTTTGATACCTTAGGTAACCGAGTGCAATTTCATTTGTAGGACATCTATCGCATCCGTAATGCAAAGCAGGAGGCGCTGTATTGCAATTCATTGCAAGTCACGTTTCATAACTGCAATTTCAATGCTAGCCATACGAGTTAAATTTAGGATATTGCAAACAAAGATTTGTATGATATATTTTATTGAAATTAAATTTATAACAAATTTTTATTAGGGAAATGACATGGTTCTATCATTTATACGAAAACATAACTATTCACTCCGAAAATCGACGCGACCAACTGTACGAAACATAAGTAATGACTTCGACTTCCCTATCTGGTCTTGCCTTGATCGGCGGTATCAGAGGCATTCGGCGGCTTCTTTATCGATGATGAGCATTATTTCTCAAGTGAAGGTGTTGTCTCATCATATTGGTGTAGGATTTATCTTTTTTTCTCTGTTCTATTGGGTTCTGTACTGCTGCCCTTAGTACACATTTTTGATAGACGGATACCTTTGCAAGTATTGTATGCATCACTTCAAATCCTAACCTTGTAACAATAACTTTGTTTATAGACTTCAGCAAGTTGAAGGGTTTTTCTTACTGGCGCAGATTTTCATATTCATTATATTCCCGCAGATATCCGAAATATACATGATTCTCCTAGCACTCAAATGTTTGAGACATGATTATCTTTCTTCATGTTTCATCTTCAACAATTGTGAAACAAAGTCAGATATACATTTGATTTTATTGTTCAACTTTACACTTCTTATACATGACACCGTTTTATTGTCCCATTGGATAATTCGGTTCCCTTCAACTTCATCAGGTTTTTCTTCACATGATATCTCCTCAGTATCACTGTCACACGTTACAATATCACTGGTACTGGTATCCATTTCAGTTATTGTATCCAACGTTTTTCCATATTGTCATTATTTTCCATTTCGTCTAAGGTTTGGGTGTACTCTAACCAATTCACCCAATCTTTATCCATTCTACGCTTGTATGTTAGAGGTGAAGTGTTTTCTTTACTGCTCGCACCCTGTTGCGCACTGTTTATCTCATTATTTTGGAAACCCAGGTCCGGTTTTTTATGTTTTATCGATACGCCCCTTGCGTCCTTAGATCTTGTATTTGCTCGTCTATTTTCAAGATTACCATATTCAAGATAATGCTGTTCTTAAAGATGTTGCCAAAACCCTAACGTGGATCTTTATTTGCCTTATTTTATCTCTGCACTGCAAATAATACATATCCCCATATTTTTCTTTCATGTAAAATATTTCCATAATCAAACTTAGCTACATTCTTCTACAACAAGAGCAGACCGTTAGTTAAATGAGAAGAAATCTGACTACAACTGTATATATACTTTAACATGAACATACAGGGTTGGTGCTTGCGTATGCCGGCATAATTCAGACATATACAAGGTTGTTGCCGGCATATGCCGGCATAATTCAGGCGTATACAGGGTGGGTGCCGGCATACGCCGGCATAATGTTGGCGTAAATATGGTTGGTGCCGGCATAGGCCTGCAATATGACGGCGTATACAGGGTCGGTGCCGTCATATGCCGGCATATTTCAGGCGTATACAGGGTGGGTGCCGGCATATACCGGCATAATGTTGGCGTATATAGGGTTGGTGCCGGCATATACCGATCTAGATGTGTCATACCGGCATAATGTTGGCGTATATAGGGTTGGTGCTGGCATATACCAACATAATGTGAGGGTATACAAAGTTGATGTCGGCATATGCCGGCATATGCCGGCATAATGTAGGCGTATACAGGGTGGATGCTGGCACAATGTAGACACACACACACACATTTGTAAGCATATACAAGATCGGTTAACATCTGTAGCATTTTACCTCTTCAGAACAAAGTCCCTTGCTTTTATTTTGTTACGAGATATTCAATGTGGATCAGCTTCACGTCATGTTAGGTTAAAAGATCTAGTCATCCTAACCAATTTAACCAGTAATTATATATTTTCATTCAAGTTGGATGGTTATGTATGATATTTAGTCATTATTTTGTGCGATGTACGTATCAAATCCCCCCACACGACTCTATTTTACGTAGTTTTTTTTAATGTCACACACCAGGTACACACATACACGCTTTGTACGCATATGCAGGGCTGGTCACGTTATTAGAACGTAGTATACAGGGTCGATACCGGCAAAATGCAGGCACATACACACATTTGTATGCATATTCAGGGTCGGCTAACATCTGTAGCATTTTACCTCTGATCTATGATTTTTCCATTCGAACAAATCCCTTGATTTTGTTACAAGATATTTAATGTGGATCATCTTCACGTCATGTTAGGTTGAAAGAGCTAATCCTCACCAAGCCTAACCTTTTTTAACCAAGAATTATGTATTATCGATCGACTTTTCGTGCATACATATGATACTTTTTCATCGATTTATGATGTATTCATATCCATCCTCTCCACTTATATCTACATTTTGAACCATTCTTTGCAGTTTTGATTTACACTTCCAATTTGATCTAGCAAATTTCATCCATTTTCATATGCAAATTACATTGTTTGTTTTGATTGTTATACCTATTTCCATATGATTCTTGATTTTTACATGTCATTCACACCCAATAGAACCTAGCCTAACCTAAACTTATGTATAGTATTCAGTCATTGATATATACATAGGAAGCCTTTTGCACGACTCTAAATATCACTTTCACATATATGTTACTTATTTCGTAGTCACTATCGACCCGTTCTAGTTAGGAGAGAGGCCCGTATTATTCAAACTTAGATGGATTGAATGTTGCAAGTAATTCATATTTGTTTCCAGCTACAACCAAATGAAGACATGGTCCGCACTAGGTTAACGTAATTTACTTCAATAGCTCCTGTCACTATATCCTTTGACGACTTGCACCTCTGATTTGCCTTTTCTTTAATATATTTTTCATATTCATGACGGTGACTTCGTTTCAGATGTAATCACACATTACTGGGGGATTTATGTTTATTCAATTTAGTTTTTTAGTTCCTCTTGGCAAAGATTATAGAGCGCCATCACCCCATTACCTTCAAACAAACGGTGACCTAAGCTGTGCCCATCCTTCCACAACCGAAACACAACGTTGACTGAGCATGATCTGATCGGGCTCTGGTTTATATCCTACCAATCTGTAACACATCTATATCATTTACCTCGAGAAAGGCTTATGGCATCATTTCACACCTTGAAACATATGCTTCTACTGATTTCAACATTTCGATGGTACCTCCGACTGACACGATGTTTGCAATTCATTGCATAATCTTAGAGTTTTAGGATTGTATAAACATTTCATTGAGGATTTACATAGTTTATTAGTGTGTATTAGTTTAAATACAGACCTTACTGGATGCATCAATGCTTTATACCTCGCTTTTTGATTGGAAACAGCATGGTTTGCACATCCAACCATACCCATCATCACTTTATTTCAGTTTCCTCTCAAAATCCTTCATATACAATATCATTTCTTTGACGCGAATGCCGATGGCTGTCCCGTTACCGTCACTCCACAATTGCATTGCTTCTTCTTCTTGAACCTTATTTATTCTAAGCTTCTCCAATTCAAAGTCATTCTGATCTATTTCATTGAGAAATTGTTGCATACGATCCAGATTTCTTTTTGTTCTTAGGTACAATTTGTTTTCTACTACCACAGCTTTATTACAGTCATGATGATGATTTTCCACTTGGATCATATCAACTTCAAGATTTGCTTTCTTATTTGCATTAAACTTTGTTACATACGTCTATATCGCGTCGACATTAGTTACCCAAGGCTGCCTTCCTTTTTTCTTCACCCATATATGAATGATTTCTCCCACTTTCTTGATTCTTGTTTCAACTATTCTGAGATAACTGGTATTTTCAAAACCATTGAATTGAAATTTTGTATAAAAAAAAATCTGTTAAACATTTTTTTAACTCATGTAGAACGTACATCCGCTTGAAAATACACATGCACATACGTATGTGCACATCCCTATTCACATGCATATATACATAGTTGATGACTTAGACGAGCAATGTTAGGCCCAATGCTTGGCGAAAAACATGTAATCAACTTATAATAGCTAGCTGCATACCGAGAATGAAGTCAGTGTTACGTTGTGATCAAGCGGAGACGCACGTTTTGTCATAAAATAAACAAAATGAAATTTCACATCTCAAAAATTTGTTTACATGCGTTGGAAGAAGAAACCTCCGAAGATGATATGAGTCGGATCGAACAAATATTGAATAGTGTTAAAACTACCAATTATCTCGGAATCGGTAAAACAAGAATCAAAAGAGTTGGAGATATCACTCATGTATGGATGAAGGAAACAGGAAGTCGGCTTTAGGTAACTAATATCGACGCGTCACAGTCGTATGTAATAAAGTTTAAGTGAAATAAGAAAGCAAATCTCGAAGTTGATATGATCCAAGTGGAAAATCATCATCATGACTGTAATAAATCTGAGGTACTGGAAAACAAATGGTACCTAGGAATAAAAAGAAAATCTGGATCGTATGCAACAATTTCTCAATGTTGAAGATCAGAATGACTTTGAATTGGAAAAGTTTCGAATTAATAAGATTCAAGAAGAAGAAGCAATAAATTTGTAGAGTCACGGGAACGGAACAGCCTATGGTATTCGCGGCAAAGATATGATGGAGTAATGAAAGATTTTGAGAGGAAACTGAAATATAGTGATGATGGGTATGGTTGGATGTACGAACCATGCTGTTCCAAATCAAAATACGAGGTAGAACGCATTGATGCATCCAGCAAGGTCTGTTTTTAAACTAGTAAACACTATTAAACTATGTTAATCCTCAATGAAATGTTTATACTATCCTAAAACTCAAAGGTTAAGCTATGAATTGCAAACATCGTGTCTGTCGGAGGTACCATGGAATTCTCGAAATCAGTCGAAGCATATGTTTCAAGGCGTGAAATGATGCCATAAACCTATCTCGAGGTAAATGATCTAGATGTGTTATAGATTGGTAGGATGTGTTACCGATCAGATCTTGCGCAGTCAACGTTGTGTACCTGGTGTGTGACAATAAAAAAAAAAACATAAAATGGAGTCGTGTGGAGGGATTTGATATGTACATCACACAAAATAAAAACTTAATATCATACACAACCATCAAACTTGAATGAAAATATATAATTATTGGTTAAGTTGGTTAGGAAGACTAGATCTTTTAACCTAACATGGCATAAAGCTGATCCACATTAAATATCATTTAACAAAAATAATCAAAGAACTTTGTTCTAAAGATGTTAAATGCGTCAGATATAAACCGATCCTGTATATGCATACAAATGTGTGAGTGTGTGTGTGTTTGTCTACATTGTGCCAGCACCAACCCTGTATACGCCAGCATTATCCTGGCATATGCCGACATCAACCGTGTAGACGCCTACAATATGCCGGTATATGCCGGCACCAACCGTATATACGGCAACATTATGCCGACATATGCAGGCACCCACCCTGTACACGCCTGAATAATGCGGGCACCAACCCTGTATACGCCTGAATTATGCCGGCATATGCCGGCACCAACCCTCTATGTTCATAATGAAGTATATTCAAAATTTTAGTCAGATCTTTTTCTCATTTAGTTAACGGTCTGTTTTTTTTGTAGAAGGATGTCGCCATGTTTTATATGGAAATATTTTAACAGAAACGATAATACGGGGGTATGAGTTATTTTCAGTGCGGAGATAAAATCAAGCAAATCAAGACCCACGTTCGGGTTTTGGCAACAACTCAATGGACAGCATTATCTTGGATATGATAATCTTAAAAATGGACGAGAAAATACAAGCTCTAAGGGCGCAGAGGGCATATTGATAGAACAGAATAAACCGGAACTGGGTTTTCAAAATAATGTGATAGACAGTGCACAACAGGGTGCGAGCAGTAAAGAAAGTGCTTCACCTCTAACATACAAACGTAGAATGTCTAAAAATTGGGTGAATTGGGGAGAGTACACCCAAACCTTAGAAGACATGGAAAATACTGAAAAGATGGGAAAAACATGGGATGCATTAAGTGGAATAGATACCAGTACCAGTGATATTGAAACGTGTGACAGTGATACCGAGGAGATATCATGCGAAGAAAAACCTGATAAAGTTGAAAGGAACCGAATTATCAGATAGGATAATACAACAGTATAAATTATAAGAAGTGTAAGCTTGTACAATTAAATCAAATGAATATCTGACTTTGTTTCAAAATTGTTGGAAATGAAATATAAAGTGAGAGAATCAAGTCTCAATCGTTTGAGTGCTAGGAGAATCATGTATATTTCGGATATCTGCGGGAATATACTGAATGTGAATGTCGGCGCCAGTAAGAAAACCCCTGAAACTATTCAATGTCATAAACATGTAACCATAATTAAAGAATCAGCGTCGAGAAAAAGCTCATTGAAGTCTGCAAACAAAGTTTTAGTTACAAGGTTAGGATTCGAAGTGATGCATACAATACTCACAAAGCTATCTGTCGATCTAAAATGTGTACTAAGGGCAGCAGTCTAGAACCCAATAGACCAGAGAAAAAAACACCAAGATGATATATCCTACACCAATTTGATGAGCCGACACATCCAGGTGAGAAAATGTGCTTATCATCGATGAAGAAGCCGCAGAATGACTCTGGTACCTCCGAGCAAGATAATACCAGAGATGGAAATCGAAGTGATTACTTATGTTTCGTTCAGTTGCTTGCGTCGATTTTCGGAGTGAATAGTGATGTTCTCGTATAAATGATAAACCCATGTTATTCCCAAATAAAAAATGTGTTATAAATCAAATATCAATGAAATAAACAACTGAGGTGTAAACTGGGTTACTACACAAATTTCGCCGGATCTGGAGATTTATACGCAAATCACGTTAAGGGCTTATTTGAGAGTTCTCCAGCAAGATTTAGTCTAACCCCAAAAAAGAGAGCTTGGCTTAAGTACTTGACTTAATCTTCCGCGAGCCAATTGAGTTCTAGGGCCATAGCACGCACAACTGGGTCAACTGCAGGCCGCTCGAATATTTTTTTAGTATTTGCTTCCATGTTCCACCGGAGTCCCAACGCGAAGTTAATGCAGACTCCCCCGTAGGGCGGTGCAGGCCGTTCAACTCAGCTTTAATTCACGTAATGTGTGCTGATATTCGATCACGGGCTCCTGGACGCTCCTTCCTCTTCTCAGTTTGATAGGAAGGTGAATATTTTTCAGAATGTCGTGAATCATGTCGTGAATCATGTATAACAACTAACATTTCTTACAGTTGTCAATATTATAAATTTGTTACGATCAAAGCATAACTAAATGAAAAGAACTATAAATATTTCTTCAGCTATGCCACCTACACGCAAATAAATAAATCGATTCAATGACATGTGCGTGCATCTAGTGAATCACACTTCGGATAGTGCTGATATCCGTCATCGCTTCAGTTTTCAGCTGCAAGTAGCAACATCATAAGGTAAGCCATCCTAAGAGAGTGTTTAATATATTGCAGGCACCCAACACCGAATACAATTTGCAAACTAAATAAAAGTGGAGGGACTGCTACCATGAAGATTCGTCCTCTGTATCCGTTTTTAATAGAGAAACAGCTGCTGGAAATGTTCTTCCGAACAATAAACGTCTGGAATGTTACCTCAACTTTACAAACGTTTAGGATTGTCGATTAACCTCCTTTCGCCCCTCTCATCTCTCTGTACGTATATACGTTGCAACTTGTAGTTGGTGTATTAAAAAGAAGTAAACAGGTTATTATTTTACTTGTTTTTTCGAACTGCAAGTTTAGTCTAACAGAAGCATAGATCTTATATACATATTTAAGTAAACCTGATCATAGCTAATGATGAATACACAAAATCACGATTTGGAGCAAAACGATCTTCAACCCTAATCCGTCAGGATTTTGATCATCCATTCGATTGATACATGCTGAATATTTAGACCTAATTTTATCTGAGTCGGGTCTAAAAACACCCATCCAACAGTCTTCGTAGATTTTAAATGTGAAGTGCAAACTCAATTCCTAAGATCAGGAAATTAAATTAGGCTTCACTCCATATACTTCGTTTACTTCAGTCATAGCTGCAAGCGATCGACATGCACAGAAAACCACAGATTTATTGAAGAAAATTGAGCACATAAGCTTAGGAATAACCATTTCTACTCTACCTCTTCCTGTATACAATGGCGATTCAGTTTCTTAACAGAAAGGTATAATTAAATGACGTTGAAATTGTCTGTGGACAATATATCAAATGGCGCCAAAGAAGCTGCCTGCCGGTCTGATCATTTTATACATCAAAATCGGACGTGTAGGCATATTTCAAGAGCAGCAGCGATTATTTATTAATTTATCGAATAGACTGTAATAAAACCTAACTTCAGTTTCAACAAGGTCCTCCACATTCTTCAACTACCATGTCTGATATCGTGGATAGACGACACTTTCGACCGAAAAACCTCTCTCGCTAAAATGATAGGCGCCGCTTCAATTCGAACACTACTTTCAATGAGGAAGATATTTCTGAATCGTTGCCCCTGTGACAATGTACTGTAACAAGTGCGTATATTATTTGCTTTATTATTCTTCCATCAGTGTCTTCTCTGTTTCTGGAATTTGTGATGTTGTCTGCCTTTCCTACGCGCCTAATGAATCGTCGGGAATTTGGTATATCATCCCAAGTTTATTAGCATGAACTTCATGCCACAATTTCAATTAACTGGCAATACGAGTGAATCCTTGAACTCGGAAGTAGAAAACGCATTGCGATGCACTATTTCAGCGAGATCATATATCATAGATTAGATAGGATTTGATTAGGGGATCATCTGCATCGGTGCTCTCACGCGATTCTTTGTGAGCTCCCCGGAGGGTGCGAAATAGTGTGTCGTTCATACTCATCTGGGATGTCGGTGTAGGTACTGTCTTTCCCGTTTGCGACATGGTTATCGCAAAAACGCACAGGTTACCTTCCCGCGGACCAAATATAACGAAAAACGTAATAACATTCTGCATTTCCTTGAAAACTGTATTTCATCTAACTATAGGCAGCGTTTGACAAAATACAGCATCGTAAGGTAGTTATAGAGTATCTTGACGCAATTTTACTGTATCTGAAGACTCGATGCAATTGTACAGTATCTTGATGCAATTCTACAGTGTCTTGATGCAATTGTGCCTAGTCTTAATTCAATTTTACAATGTCTGATGTAATTATACCGTATCATAATATGATTATTCGGTTTCATGGTGCAATTATGCAGTCTTGTAGTGTCTTAATGCAATTATACAGTATCTTGATGCAATTATTCAGTATCATAATGCAATTATTCAGTATCCAGAGGCAATTTCAAGTACTTGCCAGGTTATGGACATCAATTCTCGGAATGAATATCAAAATTGTATTTTTCCTAACACTGCCGCATTCAGACAGCTCTCATTTTTCGAAAGTAAGTTCAACACAGATTCCGAGTAGGTTCATTGTAGATTCAGAGTGGGTTTAATGTGGATTCCGAGTAGGTTTAACATAGATTCTAGGTAGGTTTAAGCCTACCATAGGCATGTTCGAGCGTCACGCTAGCCAGGCAAGTAGTGCAATGTTGCACTACACATTGCATTCAAGGTCATAACTTCGTGATTTTACAAGTGCCGCCATTATTTCTTGCCTAATATGCACACAAACTAATTACCATCATATTCAGCATGAATTAAAATCTCAAGAACACGCATAAATAAAATATTTAAGCATTATAAGAAACAATTTACTGTTGAAATGCTCGCGCTGCCTCTGGCAGCCCCGTCCTCCTGTGCCGCGAGAGGGACCTGACAACAGAAAACGGTTGTCTGGATGATCGTCCACGGGTAACTGGAACAGTCTGAATGGTCATTCATTGTTCATTGAAACATTTTGCTAAATATCCTAGCTCTATCCATTACGTTGCTCAATGTTACAAAATTGATTTCACTGATCATGAATTTCAGTTGCAAATAATCTATTTGTAGAAATTTCCATCAAATCCCTGACTATTGATAGTTGTAACTATGCTACAGACATTAACAATAACAAATTTATTGTTGATTGCAAGTTTTCTCAGGTGGATTTTATTTGGTGCAATATAAAAGATCGGAAGAGCGTCGTGCTTTATTCTACCAAATGAGAGCTGCTGCGAAAATATTGTTCAAGTCTCATCGAGAGATAAAAAAAATCCGGAGGATTTAGAGCAGAACTGCAATTGTCGTTAAATAATTCTCTTATTGCAGCAAACCTGTCATACTTTCATCGCTTAGTTCTAGCAGTTAGATCGTCGAAGAAAATATGCGAATGAATGAATTGAAATCATTTAGATGATGTGCAAGCGCTAAAGGCATGAGGGCTCATTTAATCATAGAATAGCAACTGAAGGCTGTGATGATTCAACCCTTGTAGACCACGAAGGTACTACAGACCAATGAATGCTCTCATCTCTGTAAATTTCCCTATTTTCTCATGGGGAAGCAACGGGCTTTTAAGTTGCAGCTGGACGGTAGCAATGGTAGCAGCAATCTTCATATTTGTTCCTTGAATAATTTTGGACAACATCTCATCAAAGGAGAAGAAATTTCACTTTTCATAGGGCGTCACAACATCACGGGCATTCACCTTCACATATGGCTTGGTAGTGATGATATTCTCAGCAGCTTCTTTCGTATCTGTTGGTCGAATTGTGTATTGTTTTTCCTGGCTAATTCTTGGTCTATTGTTCTTCCTGGCTCATTCTTGGACTTTTTATTCATCGCTACAGTATGGTTTACTTCGGTAGCTGGATCTTCAACAACATTGAAATTTAGCTCATCGAGCGAAATCAATTCTATGGAACTTTCCTGTTCTGTGTCAGAGTTTTGTGCCGACTGTCCGGATTCACTACATCATCTCTGGGTTCATCACTGATACTCGATGTTATTAGCCTCTAGATTTTCGTCATTCTATCTTAACATCACATCATTGTTATTTCCTGTTTACAGATCATCATCGTCCAGCACTTCGAATAGAATCTTCTCAATTCATAATGATTTTTTAGCTATAACGGCAACAGCACGCGGATTACAAAAGAGAGCGGAGTCAGTGCAGCACCCTGCAATCAACAGAGTGGAGGCTGAGCATAACCTTGCATGACTACTGCTGAACGGTGATTGCCGGTCGATCCTGTGTCACACAGAGCGCTGCCTGCTCTCGTTTCGTGGCTACGCTGGGCTAAGAGAGAAGCCTCTCGCAACAGCATCTATACGATATTTTACTATTTTCTTGGTTTATTCCACTTGTTATCAATGAAGGTTCATTTTTTTCTCTCAGAGAGTAGGAAATGGTCTCCTCGAAGCATAGCTCGACGGTTAAGTTCGTGCTAAGACGATACATAGTTAATTTATTAGTTTTAAGAATTTGTAGTGAGGATTCTCACTACATGCCTTCGGTAGGGTTAACGTAGATTACGGGTAGGTTTAAGGTAGATTTTGACTATGTTTACATTAGATACCGAGTAGGTTTAACGTAGATTCTGGGTAAGTTCAACGTAGAGTAGCAGTAGTTGCCTACGCGTTTCACTGGGGCTCCTAAAGCGAAGTCGTCGCACGCTTCCCGGCAGGAGTGCTTGTCTAACGCAGCACCAGTGAGAGAGGAGTGGTAGTAGTAGTTTGCTTTTGTTTTCCAACGGAGTCCCAACGCGAAGTTGATACAGACTCCCCCGTAGGGCAATTGCAGAGTGAAAGAGTAGGTGTAGCATAGATTACGAGTAGGTTCAACGAAGATTCAGAGTAGATTCAACGTAGATACCGAATAGGTAGTAGTAGATACCGAATAGGTTTAACGTAGATACAGAGTAGACTTAACGTAGATTCAGAGTAGATTTAATGTAGATTCAGAGTAGGTTTAACGTAGATTCAGAGTAGGTGTAACGTAGATTCAGAGTATGTTTAACGTAGATTCAGAGTAGGTTTAACGTAGATTCAGAGTGGGTTTAACGTAGATTCAGAGTAGGTTTAACGTGGATTCAGAGTACGGTTAGAAGTAGCAGTTTCTTACATTTTCCACCGGAGTCCCAACGCGAAGTTAATGCAGACTTCCCCGTAGGGCGATTGTTGAGTGGTAAAGTAGGTGCAGTGAAGATTAAGAGTAGGTTCAACTTAGATTCAGAGTAGGTTTAACGTGGACACAGTAGGTTTAACACAGGTAAAGAGTAGATCTAACGCAGGTACAAAGTAACATAAAGTATATTTGACATGGGTACAAAGTAAATTTGACGTGGCAACAAAGAAAATATGACAGATACAAATTAAATTTAACGTATGTACAGAGTAAATCTAACGCGGGTACAGAGTAGGCCAAGCACAAGTACAAAGTATACTAAACATAGATACAAAGTAAGTTTAACATAGATACAGAGCAGGTTCATTGCAGACGCAATAGGTTTTACGTAGAGGAGTGGTAGCAGCCCTCTCCATTCTCCACCGGAGCTCCAACCGTGTAGTTAGTGAGTGCTCCTCCTCAGGGCACGACGATTCGTTGATTCTTAACAGCTTCGTGCACGAAGGTAAAGTAAAAATTCTCGATTAATACGCAGGGAGGAGAGCGAGTTCGGGATCAGTGATGATTCAGACCTCGCTACCCCTATACTGTCTCGTAGAGACCCGACAGTGTTTTCCGAAAGCGATCATTTTTTTCCGGTGTTCCGCGTCTGTGAGCAGGCGTTGCAGGTTGTAGAAGGCTCGTCGGGCAGCTGCGAGTGCATCACAATCTACAAGTAAGTGTTTCATGCTGATTGCCATTTGGTGGCAACAGGGGCATGGTGGTGCGTTCGGTCCCATGTCTACGTCCATTAGGTGGTTGTGTGTTATCCACGTGTGTCCTGTGCATAGACGATTAATGAACACTTGGTCTCTCCTATTAGAAAACCTAATGTCATTCCATCGTGATGTTATACGTAAGTTGATGACTGGAAACCAGTCTCGGTAATGCATAGAGATGAATTGTTCATGCTGGGTAGACACCCGTTTAGCGAGGGAATCTGCGCGTTCGTTTCCTCTTATTCCCGCGTGTCCAGGGATCCAGCAGAACTCGACTGCCTGGCCCGCCTCGAACATCGTGAACGGGTCGTGTTGCATTTTTCTAAGGGTAGGGGGATCAAAGTGCAGACTTTTCAGCTGGGTGAGAACACTCAGACTGTTTGAAAATATAACACTTTTGGGGTGGCAGTCGCTTTTTGAATGGAGATGGCCACTTTGAGTGCGTGTAGCTCTGCAGAGAATACAGAGGCCTCTTGGGGTAGGGTGGCCGAACGCGAGGTCCCTCCGCCTATGGCGGCGGCTCCCACTCATCCGATGTTTTCGAGCCGTCAGTGTATATATAGCGATGCGTAATGTACTGTTCATCGAGAAGTCGTGAGAGTTATCGGCGATACGTGTTGGTTGGGGTTGTTGCTTCGGGGTACGTCTGCAAATCTAGGTTGACCAGTGGTGGGCTGATCATCCACGTTGGTGTGTTGATTTGAATAATTGATAGGAGAATGAGGGCTTGATTGCTTTGCATCTGATGTTCAGCGAGGTCAGTAAGTTATCTACGCGTAGAGAAAAGGGTAGGCACATGTTCTTCTCAGCCGCAAAGAGCCGTTTATCAAGAATGTTGGTGACGTCACTGAGTGATGGGCTATTGATGTAGCTCCTTGTCTTGAAATAGGACTGTAGTGAGAGTTTGTCTCTCCAGAGCGGAAGAGGAAGCTAGTTAGCAAGAATGTTCAGTGATTCGATGGGTGTGGAATGGAACGCACCGGTTGTGATACGCAGGGCATTATTTACTATGATGGAGAGAGGTTCTAAGGGGGTTTTGACTGCTGAACCGTAAACAATTGCTCCATAGTCAATGCGTGAGCGTATTAGTGTTCTGAATAACGTCATGCCGGTGTCCATATCGGTTCCGAATTTCAAGGATGTTACAGAGAGGATAAGTCCGGTTGCTTTTTTGCAGCGAGTCTCCAGGGCTGCAATATGAGGTCGCCAACCGAGTTCAGGATCCCACACAAGACCGAGGAATTTTATTGATTCCTCGTTTACTAGCGGAGTGTTGTTTAGCGCTAGGGCTGGTTTTAGGTGAAAGCCGGGCATGAGAGTAGAGTGCATGCTTTTCGTTCTGAAGGGCGAGAATCGGAATCCGTTTAAGGAGGTCCGGTTTCCGACTAGGTTGAGACATTTCTGGAGTTCCTGTTGAATTGTTAAGAGGCTAGGGTGCATCTAGCTTATTTGTAAGTAGTCCACGTATAGTGATGAAAGCAATCTTCCGTCGCGCGGGAGAATGTCTGCTATCTGGTCGATCTTGAGTATGAAAAGAGTGACACTGAGGACGCTTCCTTAGGGGACGCCCATTTCTTGCGGATAGGATGGTGATAAGGTGTCGCCGACCTTAACCCTAAGGTGCGATTTTGAAGGAATTGGTGGATATAACGTGGTAAGTGGCCTCTCAGCCCTTGGCGGTGGAGATCCTTCATGATGCCATATTTCCAGGTAGTATCGTATGCTTTTTCCACGTCGAAAAAAATGGAAACCACGTGTTCTCCGC
>SDVV010005547.1:0-19133 GCA_016164225.1 Gammarus roeselii | reverse complement strand
CTGCGGGGGTAAACCAGTGAAAACTGTCGGGCCCTGCTGCTGACGACGGTTCCTCGGTGCATTCGGGACCCAGAGTGTAAGTTGAGGGGCTACCGGCCGGACCCTTTAGCACAAAAGGGCTAAGTTGTGTGAGTGTGAGCGTATGAGGGTGTGAGGTGCGAAAAGCCGTCGGCCACCTCCCTTTCTGGGGGATGCGGCCTAGTGTCTGTATCTGTACTAGTGCCCGATACTCAAATCTTATATCTTTTTGTACCTTGTCAATTTCTGAGTGTAATTCTGCTGCCTTGATATACAAGATGATCAAGTCATAGAAGATGGTGACAAGGTAGTGTTGAAGGTGTGTAGTTCCGTTGAGTGTCCTTCCTAAAAGCATGGAACATATTTCTAACTTGACATCTGATGCTAGGAGTATTCCTGGCGGTCATTCTTGTTCCAAATCACCAGAATGTTGTCTGATGATTTGATTTGTTGTCTGTGGAACTGAAGCCCAGATCCATTCAGAGCAAGGCATCAACAAGAACATGATTAGATATTCATTACATTAGATTGACGACGCCTACTAGCACGCTGGAGTCAGCGTCCTTCTGGCGCCGATCGGCAGCCAACTCGCGCTGCATCAAGTTAAAGACATTTTTTTATTTGAGTGATTAGGTTTGCTACGGCGAAAAATCTATGATCTTTAGGTGGCGACTGCCATAAGTATGTTTGGTTGCACAGGAGGTATAGGAACTTCTGATATATCGAGGCGATTCTGTCTCGGCACTCTTCGGGTGGCAGTCAAGTCCCTACTCCCAAGCTCCAAGGATTCGTAATCGTCCTTAAGGTGACGAGGGTAAAGAGCTCCAACACCTGTTGAGGGAAAATATGAAGAAGAAACAGGACACGGGGATCCCATGCATGGGATCTACACTCACTGTGGGGAACCTCACACATGAAAACAGCATGAATGGAAAGAAGAGAGGAGTCGTGCACATAAAACTGTGTACGCGCGCATGTGTTTGTTTGCAACGACTATTGGGAGAAATGTTAAGAGGGAGTTTAAGATAAGTTATAGGAGGAGACCTACAATAGCAATAAGGGTGTTCACCCCTCCGGTTGTGTCGTGGCTCCGTGCAGCCCGAAAACAACCTAACAGGGGAGGGTACAGGAGCAAAAGAAAGCGAGGCAGTACATGACCAAATCCTACCTGAAACATGTTTTGTGTGTAGGGGGCGTTCATCATGGACGACATCAGCTGAGGGTTCTCCATCATCTGTCGCATCAGAGATTGCATCCCGGGACTGTTGAGCATACCGCCCAGACCGGCACCTGTCGTGCAGGGCACAGAGGACGGTGAGAGGAGGAGACATGTAGCTAGTCCAAGAGAAAATTAGTTATGCCTCTTTTACATCAAAGAAGTCGTTGTATGACGATTGGTTTCTCCCTCGCGAAGGCATACATATACTTTACATCCACGAATGAAGATGGAACTAGGTATACAAGACCAATAACTTATTATTACCTTGACTAAACTTAACACTATAAAAGAATATAGATTTTCAACTGTCAACGGGGTTTGAACCTGGGTGCATGGGCATGGAGGTCAAGACAGATTATAATGTCAACACTTCTAATACATATCGGGTGTTAGTAGCGTTAATGCAGTTCAAGATCTATATTTCGTGTGCACTTCACAGTTGAAAAATTATAACTTTTGTTATCTCAATTCTTTCGATAAAAAGCTAGAAACATATGGTTTGCATTGCGCTTCTGGTTTTATTCAATTAATCATGAAGATAACACATTGCAGACGTTTTTACAAGAGAATCTTGATAACATCCGTTGAACGTAGTTTTCGACCGATTTAGACCTTTGTGTCTTTTAACCTTGCTCAGGAATCTTGAAACTTCCAAGTTCCTCGAGTTTTTAGGAAAAATAAATTTTTGTCTGCTAGGCGGCGCGTGGCGTCTTGCGCCTATCGGTCTAAATGTCTTCCGGGTACCGGAGCGCGCTTTGTCATCTGCCGGCTGCAACCTCCAACCCCCTTCCTACCTATAAAAGCGTGAGTTGGGCTGCCCCATCATTCATGAGGAGGAGGCCCCCATATGGCTCTTACTCAAAACAGAGAAATAGCTTTTATTGAGAGAATCGAGATATCAAAAGTTTATTCTCTTCCACTCGTAAGAGCCATATGGTTTGCATAAAAAATACCATCAAGTAGCGCAAACTGGCCGATGAAAGAAGAGCACAGAAGGTGGATGGATCGGCTGCAACTTAAACAGGGTTTTCCCAAAGAAACGCTTGCCGTGTAAGGGAATGATAACCCGTTTGTTTAAATGACTGTAATCATTGACTAGTGCAAGTATTGCTTGGTGCCTCCTACAGCCAATATACGAGCTCATGGAGGCCAAATATTATGCGGGCCTTGAGTATGAGCACCTAAATAGTAATTATGTACATCAATATATTCTGCCTCCTAGGATGAGTGTGAATGCACAGCCAGACAGTGGCACGAGAATCCTCAATATCGAAGTATCTGCTCTGTGTATCATAGCTAATATGGTAACCTTGTCGTACAGTGAGTCAGATAAAGTAATTATATACTGAGGAATCCGACGTCCTTATCCCGAAGCCAAAGCATTGAGTACTTCAGAACGATGTGGTTAGATAATCCATACACATACCCTATAAAGTGTACCCCAAGGATCTGGTATAAGCTAGCGTAATGTCACAAACCATTGAAGCGAGAAGGACTATCCACCTGGTTCTCAGTGAGACGCAAGGTTGCTTAGGGTTCACCAGTGCAAATAGGTACTTGTGCCCGAAAACGTGGGGCGACCTCCAGAGCTCTTTGGATATGAGGTCTTGGAGAGGGACCCCGCTCGTCTAAGCGAGAGATGTGGCAGATTTTCTGGCGTCGTGAGCTTTAGTGAAGGCACGCGGTGTGGCTTCATTGATAAACAAGCAGATGTAATGCCCCATCGATGATGTCTGGTGTGGTTTGCCTGCAGTAGGATAGATGAGGAACAAGTCATTGTTCGACGGTACGGTCATAGGGCTCAGGTCGTGTGCCTAGCCATCCGGCAGCAGTGAGGCGATAGAGATGAGCGGTGGCGTGTTAGTGAGGGCCTGGTTTTGTACCGGAACTCGTCATCGCATGGAGGGTTCTTGAAGAAATGTAGTCACGTGCGCGACATTGCTGCCATCTCACAGACCCTGTTTCCTGCTGCTAGAGCGGAGAGAAACTGAGTCTTCTGAAAGAGCGCTAATACTGACGTCGTTTGAGTAATGGAGCGAGAAGAGGCGAGCGTGTAGATAACCTGCTCCAGCTTCCACTGCGGCACGAAACGACGTTGTGGTGTGTATGCGTGAAACTGGGCCTTTGCCAGGTCCTTGAAGATCGCCTCGCGGGTTGTGACGCCAAACCCATGAAAGAGAAGCAAATGAAGCGCATTTCTGTAAGCCAAAACTGTACGAGGAATGAGCTGCTTCTGCTTGCCGGCATAGTGCAGGGACATGAAGAGGATGAACAAGTTGATGGACTGCACCTTCGTGGCGCGTGGCCACGCCTGGAAACGTGTCCAGAAGCTTTGGTATTGGCGTTGTGTGAACTGCCTGTGCGTGTTGGCCAGGGTGTCTACAAGCGATCTATAGTATTTGATAGTGAGCACCGTTATTAAAGACTTAGTGCTATTCAAGTCGAGAAGGGTTGTGATGTTAGAGGCACCTCCCTGCCTTCGACGCGCTGGGACACGTCGAGAACGAGGGAAAAGTCGCTGAAGGACGCGACGACCTTGGGCCAGCACAGAGTGTTGTGGTGGTCGTGCACCACGACCATGCTCCACAAGCTCGAGATGTAGCGGTACGTCTCGAGCTTGTGGAGCACTTTGGAGGTTCAGGTTGCATGGAGAGAACAGTTATATGTCCGTTTACTGCTTCCCGTCGCATTGGAGGAAAACCACGAAAGCTGCTCGTGGGTGATGAAACGGAGCTGCAAATAGCGAGAAGTTGCGGTTTCCCGGATGCGCGAAGTGCTCTATTTCGCCGAGTCCCACGCAGGGTGGAGAGGCGGGCGAAACCTTGACGCGTTCGCTTCGTTTCTACTGGTGGAGGCGTTAGAGCTGATCGGCTCAGACGTTCTGCGATCCGGGAAGGTAGGTCGCGAGAAGCGAGAGGAGACGGTGCTGGAGGATCTTAGCAGCTGTGCTCCGAACTTCTGCAACGCCAAAGCCTTGCTGGAGCCAAAGTGATTCGCCATTGGTACCCCCCTCCTCCCCCGTCCTGTTGTCTGGCAACACTCGGACTGTAGTGAGTTGCCAATGAGCTCGTGCCCGCAGCGCATGTACGATGGGCAGTCCCCGATGCGTCCATCCACTGGAGGTGCTTCGGTGGAGGCATTACGAACAGGACTATGGGAGTGAAGGAAAGCCTCGCTGCTCCAGTGCTGTACCGCGCGGGGGTAGGGATTGTTGAGGTCGCTGGGCTAGCGGGATAGGCGCAGGGATCGTGCTGTTAGCACCACTCCGTTGAGGAAGTGGTGAACATGGCGTAGGTAAGGTGTTCGTTGATACATAAAGCCGAGGGAACTCAGATGCTGTCGAAACGAGATAGTTCGGCTGGGAAGTATCTCTATGGCCATGTCCCTGTGACGGTCGATGTGCTGTGAGGTCGGGGCGATGGGCCCGGCCTCTCCATTGATTGTTACTCCCAGGAAGTCGAACTGCTGGGTGGGTTCCAGAATAGACTTCCCTCGGTGGACGTGGCAATCGAGCTTGAGGAAAAAAGTCGCAGGTCGTCTGGGTTGTGCGCCGGCAGTGATGAGCTGTTGGTGCCTGGAGCAGCCAGTCGTCGATGTAGAAAGCCGCATCTATCCCTAGCTGGTGGAGCAAGTGAAGGGGTAGCTTCGCGATCGCTGTAAAGATTTTTGAGCCCAGGTGGAGACCGCATGGGAGGGCCGAGAAAAGGTACCGTTGGCTTCGTAGTTTGAAGGCTAGGAACTTTGGAATCTGGGATGAATTGGGACGTGCGGGATAGCGACCTTGGTGTCCAACTATGGTGAATTGGAGAGGAGACTTCAGCACTGCTCGTATTCGTTGCGAGTTGGACCCTCGAAACGCGGTTACCGGGATGTATTTGTTGAGTTCTGAGAGGTCGATCAACAGTTGATCCCCTCCCGAAGCCTTGGGGACCACAGGGATACGATATGCGAAAGCTGGTTGCCTGAGCCCTGCCGTGACTACGCCGTTGAGAAGGAAGTCTAACCCGAGGGGTTGGAAAACGCCCACGTGTTGTCGGTGCAAGGCAGTATGATCGAGAGGAGGGGTGTCGCGGCGCCCTTCTCCTAAAGAGGCCTTTGGACAGGACGCGCTTGACCCATGGGATGTCTTCACGCCTGTGTGCTTGGCAACACCTGAGGGCCGCGGGAAGAGCGTTAGTACTTACGGAAAGGGGAGAGGTCCTGCTTTCCGTAGTCACCTAAGGACTTGGGGCGGGGTGGAGCGCTCCTACAAACAATGCGGTGACTGCGGGGGAACTCGCGTGCCATACGTTAAGGGGACCACGGATGCAAGCAAGAATACCCGTCAGGGACAGGTTGAGGACATAGCCGCGCAGGGTGTGGGTGACCAAAGCGCGGAGCTGGAGATCCTGTGTACTACTGCCGGAATGAGTCGAATAGAAAATGGTGGTCTTGCCCCTAGTGGTCACGAAGTGAGCCTTTGGGGGGACGATTAGCGCATTAACAGATTCCCTTAGGGCCCCAATTCTATGGCAGCCTGATGTAGGCACGAAGCGCGCATTCGACCCGGAGTCGAGCTTCTTTGTGGGAGGCTCTGTCTCATTGTTTTATATCTGTTCCTTCACGCCTCAAAGGTAGGACTGCCTAGAGGCACTGTCCTGGCTGAGGTCAATGTTGCACTCAGCTGGACAGTATACGTGACCTTCCGAATAAACTGGAGTGCCGTAGACACTAGGTATGGAGGTCATCGTTGTGCACAATGCGAGCCTGTGACGCGGTCATCAGATGATTAGCGATCGCTCGCCTGTAGCCGAGGTGATTCTGGACATCGGCACTGAAACGTAGGAGATTGAAGTATAAGGGGGATGTTACGATTCAAATATACGCCCTCAATCTCCGCCACATCGCATGACATGCCATGTTTGTTCATGAGAGAAAATAATAGGCTTGGTACCCGTAATTTCATCCGAGACAAAATAATGCCAATATGTGCAGATTGTACTGCAAGATTTAGTTATTGTGCAATGAGGGCTGCAATGCTGACCGTAAACCACTGTTTATGTCGGATTTCAGTCTCACGCATTGCTAGCGTCGGTATGGGCGCTGGATCTGTTATCCGCTTATGACGGCAACTAAACATTGCTGAGAAACCGATGTATAACGTTGGGTTTGTAGAGCGATATTGACTTGGGTCCCTCAGTACGTCATATGTGACTCAGGATCCTCTGTTGCTGGCAAGCGAAACTCATTCCCTTGTAATTGCCAGGCACAGATGACTTAATGTGCTTCGAGTGTTAAGCAAAAACCACTCAGTATTGTTGTAATAGTGCAAACGGTATCGTAATCCCGGAGGACGTCATACATGACCCGTAATTGTCTGCCTGCAGGTGTGAAGGGCTGTACAGGGACAGCTTACTTCAAACCCAAAGCACCAAGGTGTCAGGATGTAGACTATGCTCGTAGGACTGATCAAGTGTTGATTAAAAACCCACTGTTACTGAGCAAAATTTCAAACCAAACATTGACCGGTTTCCTAAAGAACGTCATATGTGACGCATAATCATCTGCAAGTTGGTGTGAAGGGCTGTTTGGGGACAGCTTACTTCAAAACCTAACATCGATGGTGCCAGCATAGAGGGCATGTCATATGACTTAACAAGCGTTTGATCAGGAAAAGCTGTGTGTGAGCAGGGTTTCCAAGCCCAAACCTTTGAACAATTCCCAAAGGCACGTCATGTGGCCTTAGGTAATATTGTCGAGAAAGCAAAAAAATTGTGTCGCCAGTAAAAAAATTGTCAACAAAATTTTGTGTCGACAAGACTTTTCGTGACGACAAAAGTTTTTTGTGTCGACAAAAGCTTTTAGTGTCTGCAAATTTTTGTGTTGACAAATTTTTTTTGTTTAGTACAAACAAGAAATTTGAGTCAACATTTTTGTGTTGACAAATGCTTTGTGTGAACAAAATTTGTGTCCTCAAATTTTCTAAGTAGGCAAAACTTGTGTGCAGACAAATTTATAGGTTAACAAATTTTGTGTCAACAAATTCCTTGTCAACAAATTCCTTGTCAACAAATTCCTTGTCAACAAATTCCTTGTCAACAAATTCCTTGTCAACAAATTCCTTGTCAACAAATTCCTTGTCAACAAATTTCTACGTCGACAAATTTCTACGTCAACAAATTTCTACGTCAACAAATTTTGTAAGTCAGCAAAATTTGTGTCAACAAATTTTTTGTCGACAAATTTCTATTGTGTCGACAGGCAAAGTAAAGTCATATGTAACCCCCGTAGTCATCTCCGGGGAGGTATGGCGGGCCGCCGGTGAACCGCTGACTTCAAGGCCAAACACCGGTGGCAGGCATCTGCCTTAGAGTGTGATTTCAAAGTCAAACATTGAACAGTTCGTACAGGAATGTCTAATGCAACCCGTAATCATCTGGGAGTATGTCTACAAATTTCTGTTTTGACAAATTTCTGTCAACAAATTTCTGTTTCAACAATTTTTGTTGAAAACCGTATCGACAAATTATTGTGTCAACAGATTTCTGTCTCAACTTTCTGTCTGGACAAATTTCAGTTTCAACAATTTTTGTCAGGAACTGTATTGACAACTTGACGTGTCGACAGATTTGTGTCGACATTTATCATGACAACTTCCTGTCTTGACAAATTTTGGTTTCGACAATTTTTGTCTAAAACTGTATTGACAAATTGTCGTGTCGACAGATTTCTACCCCAACCACTTTATCTCAACAAATATCTGTTTTGAACATTTTGTCAAGAACTGTATCGATAAATTTGAAGTGTCAACAGATTTCTGTCTTGACTACTTTCTGTCTTGACAAATTTCTGTACCAACAAATTTTGTAGAGAACTGGATCAACAAATTGTCCTGTCAACAGATTTCTGTCTACAACTTTCTGTCTTGACAAATTTCTGTTTCGGCATATTTTGTCGAGAACTGTATCAACAATTAGTTGTGTCCACAGATTTCTGTCTTGACAACTTTGTCCTGTCAACTTTCTGTCTTGACAACTTTCTGTCTTGACAAATTTATGTTTTGACAATCTTCAGAGAGCTGTATCGACATTTTTTGTTGATAACGGTAATGACAAATTGTAGTGTCGACAGATTTCTGTCTTGACAACTCTTTGTCTCAACAAATTTCTGTTTAGACAACTTTTGAGGAGAACTGTATCATCAAATTGTCGTTTCAACAATTGTTGAGCACTGACAAATTATATTATTGTGTTGTGGAACGCAGCTCACTGAGAGTACATTCAGTGAGACAAGGCAATAATTGCCGACCCCCATCTGTGGCTCTAGGGGCACTGAATCTTACGTTCCGAGGTGCTACGATCTGTCAGGATCAGGTAAGGCGAGAGTGCTCTGCATCCGAAGCCAGAGCGACGAAAGAATGATGAGGCAGCCAAGCTCACGCTTATACAGGAAGGAAGGGGGTTGGGGGTTGCAGCCGGCAGATGACCGAGCGCGCCCCGGTAAATGGAAGACATTTAGACCAATAGGCGCAAGACGCCATGCGCCGCCTATCGGACAGAAGTTTCTTTTACTTAAAAACTCGAGGACAGTCGAAGAACTTGAAAGTTTCGAGATTCCCAAGTAAGATTAAAAAGACACAAAGGTTTAAATCGGTTCAAACCTACGTTCAACAGATGTTATAAAAATTCCCTCGTAAAAACGTCTCTGTCTCAGGATACATTGAATAAAACCAGAAGCAAAACGCAAACCATATAGCTTTTACGAGTTGAACAGAAAATACCAGTATTGTTCATGTAAATGAACACTTATACTTATTGACTTAGCATAGGCATTTTTACAAAAAGTGGTAGCTAGTCTAAATGCAGCCAGCGGGTGTGTTGCCTAACTGAAGCCGTGAAAAGCACACTGTTAACTTGATATAGTGAAAAATGTAATTGAGCTGTACATCCAGATGCCCCTAGTGCAAGGGGTTTTGTCCAGTGCTCAATTGTTTGGGACTCGCGATTGGGGCAGCAAGCTCTCAATTGTCTAGATGCTTTTTCTAACACCAAATCAATGATACCAGCTATGAGAGTTCAAACCCACCCACAATGTGCAGAAGACCAACGTTCTATCCACTACACTCCCACACAACACTTAGTTCACTAACCAGCCTGAGCCGACGCTGTGTTTGTGCTGGCAGTGGTGGGCGCCGTTGTTGCAGCCGCTTCCCCACCCCCTGCCGCAGAGGCATTGGACCCTGTGGTGGGTGAACTACCGACAGTGGTGGTGGGTGTGCCGGTCACGCCTCCCCTGGGCGCCCACGGGTTGGGCATGGGGGCGCTGTTCTCAACGCCAGGCTGAGGGTTGTTGCCACCAGTGCCGTTGTTGACGAGTGAGGCAAACGGGTTGTTACCAAACTGAGACTGGGCAGCGTTGAGCATAGGTTCTTGGATGTCACGATACATGCGCTGAAGGGCGTTGTATCCACCTGGTAGGAAAGGGAGAGGTCATGTAGGAGGTGTTGTACCAACTTGACAACAACATGAGTTTCGGGGACATTCAGACACTGAAAGATGAATGGATGGAAGGAATTGTGAATATATCGAGTCCAAGCATGACACCTGCAGGTCAGACAAAGAAGGATGACTGAGCATGGAAGATTGATAGAAGTAAATTACTAGAACAGAATTACTAATGGTAAAGATTGACAGAAACAGACAATGGCATAGGGAGATATTAGTAAAGCTACAGTATTCATGACAGTCTGAGTGAGAATGAGAACAACGGATTATTTCAGATATCTCAACCCAGTATTGTAAAGGGCACCAGCTTCAACAATTTTCACCCCTGTGCAATGCAATTTCCTAAGCTCTTTATGAAGCAGGCAGCTAGCCAGTAGCTATAAAGTCCAGCCAAACAAATTTCATATCATATAGTCATTAAAAAAGCAAAGGACCCTTCCTCCACAATACTTTTAGAACTGAAAACATGAAGTCATAAAGAAAGAAGGCAATAGTATTATGGTGCGGTTTGCACCTCATTGCAACAAAGCCAGCAAGTAGTCAGCCAGACTAGATGAGACTGGAGTGATGAAGCTTTCTGGAAGCATTCATCAAACCAGCAACCAGTGCTGAATGAAGTCATCGTCTGAAATTGGCTCATGGTATGCTCAAGAAACCAATTGTAAGGGAAGTCAAACGTGTATTCTTATTGAACTAAGTTAGTAACATTGAACCACTGGGATGAAGGAACCTATTGGAAGGCAAGATAAAATGAGGTCAATTTATAGCAATTACCATCAGCAAAGAAATAATCACTCAAATGTGCCCGAAAAGTGGTTCCAAACTGAATTGCTTCAGAGAGAACTCAGTAAGCATTAGGTGGGAACATTAATAGGGTCCAGGAACATGCTCCTGGAAAAATTGGTGTATCAGCATACCATCCAAAAGGGCATTTAGTTAATACATGGGCAATTGTAAGGGGAACTAGACAGTTCATGCAAATGAGGCAGCAATGTCTTCATTAGATGACAGCATCTCAATCAACAATATTTCTCAATCAGTAGAAAATAATCTCAGCATAAAGAGATTTATCATGGAGAGGCCCAGAGTGTAAGCATGTGTTTGGTAGTGCGCTATTCATTTTTTCAGGCGAACATCAGACTATTCAATGTTCCATTTGTTTTGCACAGCTTTACAATTGTTGGATAAAAGTCTTAATATGAGCAACACACTGGGTCAGGCGCCACAGCAACTACCCAGGCCGCATTGTCTGCCTGCTCATTACCCACAAGCCCACAAGTTGCTAGCTATGTAGCTACTTGTTCAAATTTCAGAAAACCCACCTGGTATGCTCTCCAAATTGCTGAGTGCTCTGTCGTGTGTTCGCATTACTTCCTGCAACATGGCAGGATTGCGAGCAAATTCCATCGTCTGACGTAGCATCTCAGGATTGTTCAGCATGTGGGAGATTTCGGGATTTTGCTGAAAATAAAAATTACATTCCTAGTCATGAGATGACAATCGTTATTTACAGAAGCCAGCTAGCTACTGTTATGAACCGAGCCATCCATGATGAATAGCTGCTAACAAGTAAACCATCATAACTAGTTCATTTCATTAAAAGTAAAGTGGCTTGCCAAGCATGTCATGTGTTTAAACTTGCTTTGATAGTTATTGCTCAACTCAGAATCTCAGCTTCTGCTTCAGCTGACATTTGTGATATTTAAGATTTTTTTTGTGCAAATCATTCTTTGCCTGTGCAAGCCACTCCTCCTGAACATTTACTTTAGCTGTATATTAAGCCCTTTATTCTAATAATCAATTTTGTTTAAAGCACAAGCTAATAGGTGGGAGGCCAACACTGTATTAAACCTCACATGGCTACTGTATCCAAACCCAATTAGAGATAAAGCAAAAAAATTATTTGATTATTATCTGTAGAAGTAGACCTACCTCCATAAGCTGCTGCATCTGTGGGTTGGCTGTTATGATGGACCTCATGTACTCAGGGTTGTTCATCATTTCCCTGACAAGAGGGTTATCAAGCATTTGGCGCATCATCTCAGGGTTGCTGAGCATCTCCCGCTGCATCCTCTGTTGCAGCTCATTAAATGAGCCGTTGTTCATGCCCATCCCCGCAAGGCCCCCCAGGCCACCACCCAGACCTGCTAGTCCACCCAGACCCCCAAGGCCCCCAAAAGGGTTTTGTCCTGCCGCACCAGAACCGTTTGTGGTTGCAGAGGTGCTGTTGTTGGAGGGGGAAGAGGAGGTGGTGGTGCTGGCTTGGTTGCTGGCAGGAGCAGCATTGGCAGACTCTCCCTTGATGACGAGATGTACAGTCATTCCGTCCTTTAGTTTGTGGGTGCTACAGCTCTCACCTGGAGGAGCACAAACAAATTATTGCTAAAAATATCAAACAAATTGAAGTAAAAAATATGACAAATGATGTACACACTTTCACACTGATTAATATCTTCTGCTAGCGATCAAATATTAATTGTCCACACTACCTTTTTTTTTTGTTTTAGATCAACTAAGATAATGAAACATAATGATCCTGCCACACAAGGAACTCTGATCTCTAGACCTTCAATCCTGTCACCTCATTAGCTGACATTCCATTGTTCCATCTCATTAGCTAGGCCTAGCATCCAGCCACCTCATTAACTAGCTAGACCTTCCATCTAGCCATCTCATTGGCTTGACCCCTCATCCAGTTACCTCATTAGCTGGATCTTCCATCCTGTCACCTCATTAGCTCAACCTTCCATCATGTCACCTTATTGTCTAAACCTTCCATCGTGTCACCTCATTGTCTAAACCTTCCATTGTGTCACCTCATTGGCTGAACCTTCCATCCTGTCACATTAGCTAGACCTATCATTCTGTCACCTCAGTAGCTGAGCCAAAAAATTCCACATCCACATTAGCTAGACCTTCCATTCAGTTATCTAACTCGGACATGCTAACCACTCGGCCGCCGGGGCTAAGTGGTTAGCATGTCCAACTGCAGTGTCAGCCTCTGGTGCTGCATGTTGCAAGTTCAAGGTTAGCATGTGGCAGAGAGATTGGGCACTTCCCCCCTCTGTGTCAGCCTAACTTAGCCACCCTCCTTTACTATGAGGAAACATCTATATATGTCTATACACACATACATCCATACCAAGAAGTTATCAAAGTATCTATCAATGACAGTCATAATCTTTTCAGTAGCTCTAGATATGGATACAAAAATTGAGAAATCAGAGCTTTTCCAACTTTCGAGTCAAGGATATACATGTCCTTTTTACAGTTGCACATCCAAAAGCAACTATACATCAGCATATGACAGCTTTTCTTGCCCTTGGCTTAATTAGGCCGGCCTTCCAGCTTCAGTAATGAAGCAGACCACAGTACTCCTATTGTTATCAAGAAAGATATTGCCAACAGCATCCACAATTGTGAAAAGTAAAACAAATGCTTCCCAATCTACAACAAGCTTGAAGCTTTATGTTAGCAATATCAATAGGAAAAATTGCCAGAAAATGCTGTAAAAAGTTTCACTACATCAAAAAGAGGTAGAACACTAATGCGGGTGGTACAGAAATTCAAAGTAATTAAAACTAACTTACAAATGAAGAAGGTAGTGACAACATAGTTAAAACTGGAATGGTAATGCCTTGTCAATGTGTAGCTACTTTATTTTTCAACCACATCCAATAGTAGCTAGATAAAAGCTTACACACATAACTAGCTATCTGGACTATCAATGGAAGCATCCCATCCCATAGCACAGGCTAAACAAAAATAAGATGGCATTGCAACCACTCGGCCGCCATGGCCGAGTGGTTAGCGTGTCCGACTGCAGTGTCAGCCTCTGGTGTTGCGTGTTGCGAGTTCAAGCCTGGACACAAGCACGGCAGTCTCGTGGTGGGGAGATTGGGCACCTCCCACCCCTTTGTGTCTGCCTAACTTAGCCATCCTCCTAACTAGAGGGAAACAGCTGTATGACTGTCTATACATGTTCTGATACAATCAGTTGTTCAGTCTTACAAGGCCTGACCTGACCAACCAAGTGATAGGATGACAGTTGCAAATTTGCTAAAAACCCACTTACCATCTTTAAGAATCTTTCCAGCAAATATGAGGCAAGTTCTCTCTGGTGTTGTGCTGAACTTCTCAGCAACCAACTTCCTAAACTGAAAGATAAAAAATATAATTATCTAGCCAGCTTTAAAAGTGAATGCAGTAAATAGATTTACCTGAATGGTACCTTCCTGACAATTAAAATTATTAGCTTGCCTATTTTTTTAAAGGTCTTGGGATTAAAAACTGTTTGATATTATTAAAAGCCGACAGAATATTTGAAACCGGAAGTGCTGAAGATTTCTGGCAGCTAAAGTATACCATCACTCACCAGCACTACCTGTAAAAGAATGTTTTGTTGACATTTTGTTTCCCCTTCTTAATGATGATACTGTAGATAGCCTATTTTGTGGACTCATAAGGTATTTAATGTTTTTTCCATCAGTATTTAGCTACTTAAAGGAGCATTTGGATGACAAATTTTGTCACCCAATCAAGATAATGACAAAGTATGAAGTCACACTTTCCAATGAGGCTGTGGATTAGAGTAGGATATGGTCTTCACGCCAAAAAAAATAGAATTATTAGCTAACATTGCAGAGTAAGGTATAGGTCACCAAGATTCGACCAGTGGTTTGAAATAGTTGCAAGGTATTTGTATCTATAAATAGAAAAAATCCAGAATCAGTCTGAGCCTCCTGTATTTGCTTTGTCAAGATAGAATAATTAAAGAATACCCAAGAATCAATTGATCTTCATAAATTTCAATCATTTTGATAAGGTAAACCCCATTGTCAATATCTTCAAGGTCCTCAACAAGTTAAATAAGCTTATTAGGATCTTTTAGAGAATTTTTGAAAGAGTGTTATAAGTACACCATCAGTACCATCTAGACTAAAAAAAATCTGAGAGTAGATGAGGAAATCTCCAGTTGCAATTTTTTTTTACTACCGTTCTTATCTCCATCAACAAAACAGGAAGCCGTTTGGTTAGTAAGTGATCCTAGCAGCATCCGTAGACTGCCTTGAAAGTCACTGATACCCATCTTGCAGTCTATAGCCATGTTTATGAAATTTGAAATAGTGCACCTCTTCCTGGTATTCCAAGGTGCCAATGTTTTTTGGTAGCCCCATGGAAAATAAAAAATCATTAATGCTCTAGCCTTTATAAGGCCTTGGCAACATTTTTAGACCTTGTTTCTTTCACCCAGTCTCAGAGTGTATTGGATTGAGAAGAAGAATGAAAGATGGGCTTCTAGAGGATGTAGGACATGAAATTATCTACCATTGCATAGAGTCCAGGGCTTTATGTGCAAAGGTTCAAATGCTGATGAGCAATACACAGGTTATTCAGAGCCATGATTGTACACCTGTGTTCCTAAGCAGGCTTCACTGAACATTTTGCCAGGTTTGCTCAATTTACCAAACTTGTCTGAAAAGAGGTGCAAGAGATCCAGGAGCAGAGGAAACGCAAACAGAATGTAATCTTGAGAGGTTTGGGTGAGAGTGTGGCCAATGTGACAACTGGTTTTCAGGGTGTGGTATGGCACTGATCATGTCTGAATATGACCTGCATGAGATCAAATAAGTAAATGGGCAGATTGGAATGGTTAATGCAAAGATTTATGATGACAATGCAAGAAGTGAGATAGTGATGAAGGCAAGGAAACTGGAAGGTATGGATGGACACAAATGTGTACTTTTCCTGAGAGACCTGACACACAAACAATGCCAGGAGCTGTACAGAAAGAGAGCATCAAGAGGATTGGCTTTGAGAGTTTTAGCCCAATGGAGCTGGTGGTGGCCACCCATGCAATGAGGCAGATTGGCCACCCATGCAACGAGGCAGATTAGACGAATTCTGGTGCTGGTAGGGGCACCTACGTCAGGAGGGCAACTAGCGGTGCTTTTGGTCGTGGTGGTACTGCCCATGGTTGTGGTGCTGCTGTGGCTAGTTGTGGTGCTGCTGTTGTCAGTTGATGGACTGCAGCAGCTGGTGATGGTTCTGCTGTGAGTGGTTGTGGTGATGCCAAAGTGGGTGCCTGCACTTCTTGACCCGGCGACCCCACTACCGCTCTTAGTCAGGATGGTCACAGAGGCGGCAGGTTGTCCAGGCCAGTATAGGCTCGGTGGGTCAACCGGGGTACAGGACCACACAGTAACTCTCACAAAACGCCGCACACCAGGTTTCAACATAAATAGGTTAAAAACCAGATTAATATTCACCACTTTATAATCAATAAAATTCAGTTCAGAAAAAAGCACTTCAAGGCTACACTTTCAATACAGGGTTCACTGCGCTAGTAACGCACACAATATTCAGTCACTGGCGATACCAAATCATAACAGAAGAGCAGTATGGCAAACGTTGAGTGACTGAGCAATGAAGACAATAAGTAAGGAGCAACGGAAGGAGCCGACAGAGGCATGGGCTGACCTCTTTCTGGGACGGCTCTAGATCAACTGCCGGTTCACCCACAAGTGCATCTCTATATAGCCAACTGGCCATGCCCCTTCCATCATGAAAATCAAATAAATAATTAATATAATAAATATCGCCGAAAATAAGTGAAATGAACAATGATAATTAATAAAACCGGAAGTGCAATATAAATAATGAGTAATAATCATTATTTGTGCTCTAATTGAGAATTTAACTGAAATTGCTTAGGGTTACTGGAACCCCCTCATGTGAGACAATGGCCCCAACATTGTGGTGGAAAAATCACCAGTCTGCTTTTCCAAACCAGACATCACAGAGGGAGGAGCCAGTAAGTCAGTGGGGCTGAATACAGACAATCTTGTATAAATAAAACACGGCCTCAGCCCCCACATTCCCTCCCTACCAAACCTAAGGTTTCCTCATAATTAGGGACAACAAGGCTGGCAAGGGATCCTAACAAAAAAATAATGTCTACCCTTACAATGCACAAGAAAAAATAAATAAACTAACGAAACTTGTATCTAGCATTTGAAATAAGAACTGAATCATAATCAAGGAGGGAAATGGCAGCAGCAACAATGGGTAAAGTCACCTCAATTGGCACAAACTTCAAATTGTTAGCAACATACAAACAGACTCTATGCTTCTTCACTTCCCCCACCACATCCCCCCTCACCAGCTGAAACCCTGGCAAATCAACAATGGATGAGGACACCAAAGAAGTCAACAACTTGCACACGCCCACAAACTGCATCTCCCACCGCTACACCATATGACCAACACAAGGGACCTTGTTCATCAGAGAATTCAAATTGACACAGCACAACTTCAGACAGGAGAAATCCATCTGCAAAGACAGACTAGCTAGTTTAAAGCACTGCCTCTGCGGCCACCCGGGATGCCATAAGTACCAGTCAAAGCTCCACAACCTTCACCACCAGCACCACCACCACAGCTCCCAGCCCTGGTTTGAGGAAAATTCATACATAAAATTGTAGCACACCGAATAGTTTAAAAATTTGTTTGCGTGCAATATACTGTCTTTGAGTGCAATATTTTGGAAAGGTGTCTTCAAGTGCACTACATCTCAAGGTTTCACGTGCGGATCACGTATTTCTTATCAATATTTGCATGTGCTGCCAGACAAATTGTGCAAGCTGGCTGCCAGACTGAGGAGTAAGGAAGTTCATGCATAGATCCTGACTTATGACTTAGCTTTACCAACATGCATTGGAGAGGAATTTTGAATTATCTTAATTAACAAGCGCCTGGAGACTAATTACAGATTCAGTGTAAAATTCAAGTCACTGATTAACCCATTACAGCAGACTGGCTATAGTGTAATGTTATTTACAACTGTTTCCTCCATCAAATTACATCTACCTGTGGATTTTTTTTTTTAAATTACAATGTATTGGAAAGATAATGCATTAGCATCAATTCATGTTTTCTCAACTGCCAAAAAGTAAGTGCATCTTAGCCCTCTAGTGCCCACCATTGGCTTTAGCCAACGGTGGGTACATTTGCCCAAAAAGATAGATAGCTATTGCCATGGCATATATTTACATATGTATGAATCTTACAGAAAACCTTGTTAAAACCATTTTAGAGTAGAATTACAATATCTACAACTTTTACCATCAACATATGTGGCCTATCTATAATAGTAAAGTTGTAAATTCCAAAATTGTGTTCTTCAAATTTCTGATGAATATGAAAACATGTTTTTGCATTGTTTTTGCTGTAGCTCAAAAACTAAGATAGATAATTCGAATCTGATTAAACCACTGAATTTCTCGTACAATTCTCCATAGGATGGGAATATTGAATTTGAACTGGAATATATATTAAAGTCAGGTACCAAACCAACAAACTCAAATTGATAAAAAAATAATCTTGGGTATAAGAAAAAAATCATGATAATAAATTTCTGATAGTTCTACTCGATTCACGACAGAAGAAACTATATTTGAGGCTGTTAACAGCATGATATGTATAATATCAAATACTACAGCAAGTTGAAAGACCCGAAACATTTCATATTTTGCAAGCTTGCAGTGGGCACTGGAGGTTTAAGGCAGCAGGAGCTCTGCAGATTACACATAGGTACCTATGGTTTGTGTTGGATGTTTGAGCATAAAAATTGATGCAATACATGCAGTTCTTAGATCTGCTCAGTCAGAGCATCTCTTGCAGAAAGTTGACAAGCATTGGATTTTTCCTAGAGAAATTGGGGAGAGGATTACAATAAGGAGGGGCATGATATGCTGTGAAACAGCAGACCATGTAGTGTTGTGCCACACTTGCCTGTTGGTTCTGATCCACCATGGGCAGTCACTGTCAGGGCATGCCCTGCTCTTGTCCAAGAACAGTTGAAGGCATCTTACCTTTGTCTCTTACCTTTGCAGCCCCCCTCCAGCAGGACCACATCAAGTGGGGAGCAGCAGAGCCGGGGGAGGCCAGCACAGCCATGCGCACCAGTATGCTGTTGAGTATAGGAACTGGAATTAGTGCGCACTATTGGCTATCACATGAACCATCCGCATGAATGACAAAAACAAAAAAAAATAATAAAAAAAATTTCAGAACAGCACACTGTACAACAAAGAAGCAACACATCAGGACAGACACAAACACACACACAAACACGCATCACAACTTACCACTCCAGCGCCATAGCAAAAAGCTGACAAATCCAAAGCCAGGACGCCAACACGCTGCAGAAGAACCCACCCCAAACTAAACAAACTAACAGAATATCACCCAAAAACTCTGCAAGCGACCTCTTGAATGCAGCCAGGGAATCTGACTCCACCACAGAACTCGGGAGGCTGTTCCACAACTGAACACATCGTGCTCCAAAGAACCTCCTCTTGATGTCCGTATTACAAGCCGGCATCAAAAGCTTATAGGGATGGCCCCAAGTT
>SDVV010005546.1:0-19133 GCA_016164225.1 Gammarus roeselii | reverse complement strand
AAGTAAGCTCGATGAACAGTCAACACAATAATTCGCTACAGTAACGTATTCATTCCTGATGAAGTAAGCTCGATGAACAGTCAACACAATAATACGCTACAGTAACGTATTCATTCCTGATGAAGTAAGCTCGATGAACAGTCAACACAATAATACGCAACAGTAACGTATTCATTCCTGATGAAGTAAGCTCGATGAACAGTCAACACAATAATACGCTACAGTAACGTATTCATTCCTGATGAAGTAAGCTCGATGAACAGTCAACACAATAATACGCTACAGTAACGTATTCATTCCTGATGAAGTAAGCTCGATGAACAGTCAACACAATAATACGCTAGGATCGTCGCGTCTGTTTCTTTGCCTGTCTGTCTGTTTTTCGGTCTGTTCTTATGTGCGTAAACAGCTGCGAGGTCGTCGGACCGATAAGGATCAAACTTGGTGGGTGTATGGGTGATACCCTCGGACAGTAGTTCGTAGATCTTTTTGGCCGAAAGTATCGTCGCTATCGAGTTATTTGATATTATCAGTTTGGATTCTGAGCTTGACTTTGAAAAATCGTTTATTTAGCAGAAGTGATAGAGCTCGATTTAACTTGAATTAGTCTTATAGGCTGCGCGGTGATAACTTCAACGGTGTTCAAGATACGTGCTCAAAACTTGCTTTTCCCTTAGAAATCCATTGGGAAATATTGTTGTTAGGGCCAAACCTGAGTCCAGAAGCTCATCAATTGTCTGTCAAATAATGATAGCAGTATAAAAACTGCGGCGTAGGGCGAAAATGAGAGGATTGCTGACTACTACAAGGATAGTTGAATCTGTACAGGGATTTATGTATGGAGAAAAAAATACATCATCAAACTGCTGCTGGGAATAAAGAATTGCTTTGTAGTCTTGGTACAGTGTAAATTAAAACGGGATACAACGTGTACCCGATGTCCGTGGGAGTATGGAAACGCATGTGTACCTCGAACGCAGCTATAGAAAAGTCAGGAAGCTACACCAAGATGTCCAAGAGTCCGCAGTACACCTTCCCATTTGATTACAATTAAAATTTCATTGAACTACATGGCTTTGTGAATTGTTTTATATAATATATAATCACTTATTCAACGAGATTTTTTGCCCAACTGGTTAATTGAATGACGCCACATCGAAAATGAATATAATTTTTAGGAAATATAAATGCACACATTTACAAACATAAATAATTGGTAGCAAGATAAAAATTCTTGAGTAACAAAAATTGTACGTTGTTTCATGGTTACGTAAAGGAACTGGGTACAGAGATACTTCGTACGATATAGCAAATAATGAATATAATAATCAAAATAATAATAAATTGTATCATGGTTACAGTGATGCAGATCGTGTGGCCACCTGTTGTATATGGTGCCTTTGATGATATAAAATGGATAAAACTTATTTCCTATAGTTGCGTTCGAGAAGTCACATAGCCTGGACCAGCTGCAGCTGGGGTAAAAACTCACTAAATAGTTGCGAGATAGGTGTTTTTTAACATGGGACCAAGCGTGCTCCAGCTGCCCTGCAGGTCTAGAAGCCCGCACCACTTGAAAAGTTGGTGCGTCTCAAATCCATCGATAGGTGTGTTCGAGATGGCGTCCCGCAGTCTCGACCACCAGCTGCTGGGAGTAAAGAATGACTCGTAGTCGTGATACAAAAAACAAACACGCTTGCACTATCTGAAAAGATGGCGAATTTCGAACGCACCTGTAATGAAGGAACAAATAGAATCTAGCTAATGATTTGAGAATAGGAAGGCTTATAGTTCACTATGCGAGATTATGGATGAGTTTGATGTCGAACGATAACAACAAATTCAAGCGAGCTCTCTAATTTTTTCCATTCAGCATCCACGTTCGAGATGACGTCTCAGCCTGTCCCAGCCGTTCGTATGGTGAAAAAATTCGTGTCCTTGATACAAAAAATAGTGACGTCGGTAGAAAAATTCACCAGCTGCCCGCGGAGAGATAGAAGCTCTCACCATCCGAAACGATGGCTCACCTCAAAGTCAACTATTGTATTTTATGTTTTATTTGATTTGGCAGTGGTTTCAAAACGAGCACAAAAAGAAATCTTTTTGGCTTACAAATTCTTCGTAAAAAAATTAACAGATGCCTTCATTTATTTTTTAGTCCCAAATATATTAGTTTCAACCTCTGTTTCTCCGACTATCTCAATTTATTTGATACAGAGAATGGGGGAACAGATGTCTCCTCAGCCCAATAAAATACCGAGCTCTCCTTTGTTAAGTAATAACAGATTTTAACGTTTTGAAAGTAAACCACTATCATATATGTTAATCCAACATGATTTTCAAGTATTAAACAAAGAAATAAGTTTTCACGAAGATCGAATGTTAAGAAACAAGTTTATTTCGCATCAAGAGAAAGTTTTGCAGCAGTGTATGTTATAGGTTCCATTTTTTGAGCACATCCAGGATTCTGAAAGAAATAACAATGGGCACCCACATGCGTGCGGGCCAAGAGATCTTCATATCCACAGTTCGGAGATACCTTACAAAAATTATAGTCACATTCTTAAATTTTCAGGTAGATGCTTTGGTTTTCTTACAACTTCACGGCCTAAGACAAGAGAGATATGCAAAGATCCGGAAGACCAATAAATCCACAAATGGATGAGAGACTCATACATACACGGATCGGCTAGACGCTTATGTTGATGACACTCAAGCAATTTGAAAAGACTGCATAAAAGGCTTAAGGCGTTAATCGTTGGGCCGAAGCAGTGAGGTTGAATAATTTAATGTGATTACGGGTAACTTGATCGGCAGGATATGAAACCATAATTAACACAACACGCACCTGATGAATATATAATATATTTTATGCAAGTGCTTAAGATTTGTTAACACTAATAATTAGTTTAATTCAGTGACGAAAAATTAAGAATATCTGTAGTGATTTGTGGTTGCCGCTCCATAAAACCTCCGTTTGCATCCGCAACACGTAACTGTGAAATTTATCGGGTGCTTCTAGTTCATTCTGATCTCGTTTGAAACGTGTCCGTTGGCACCGAGCCGGGCTAAACGTGATACTACGACTCATGTCATTGTGAATGGCATTAGAATTCAATGTTAACCTAAACATGTTATGTCACAATTAAAATAAAATGGAGTAAAACCGTGTGAGTATGCCCTACAACTTCGGGAGTAGAATAATGCCTTTACTTCGAATAGAGAGTTAAATCTACTCTCTTATGAGGGTATCCTGTAAGACAACTAAGAGGAAAATTACAACTCCTGCAAACAATAAAGGAGTAAAACGAATAATCCTCATACGAAAGTAAACAAACAACTAATATCCTCATACGAGAGTAAACAAACAACTAATATTATCATACGAGAGTAAACAAACAATTAATATCCTCATACGAGAGTAAACAAACAACTAATATCCTCATACGAGAGTAAACAAACAATTAATATCCTCATACGAGAGTAAACAAACAACTAATATCATCACACGCGAGTAAACAAAAATTAATATCCTCATACGAGAGTAAACAAACAACTAATATCCCCATACGAGAGTAAACAAACAACTAATATCATCATTCGAGGGTAAACAAACAATTAATATCCTCATACGAGAGTAAACAAACGACTAATATCCTCTTACGCGAGTTATCAAACAACTAATATCATCATACAAGGGTAAACAAACAATTAATATCCTCATACGAGAGTAGAATTTACTCATTTTGACTATAAAGACACTATTCCACTCCTTAAGTAGAGCGTAAACTGAACTACGTTCTAATCCTGTAGAGTGTAACGTCTCTAGCAATGTCAACACAATCCTGGTACTCTATCTAACTCTATCTGTGTGTCGAATGCTACTCTCCAATCTCAACAATTTCATTATCTTCAGAGGTTAAGAGTAATATTCAGTCATTCAGTTCAACCAATAAAAATGATCGAATCGAATTAACGTTTTTCCCAAAGATGTTCACATTCTTTTTCATTTCTCTAACATTAACGTGTTGGTTCTACATATCGTGAAATGCAAAACAACACGGGAAAAGTCTATCGATCAAGTACTGATTTTGGTCATTCCGACAGAGGTCACAACTTTCCCCACAGTCACAAATAGTGCGTGACCCAGAAGTCATTTCAAGAATCTTTGAGTTCGAAGCGACGATTCACAGTAAATGTGTGGAAGAATAATTCATTGTTTTCGCAGCAGAGAGCGACTATTGATTCTCTGTCGTGAAATATCCGGAAATGGGCGGAGGTAACGAACAAACAAATTATACCCATCTCTTATATAAACTTCCTCTATCCACTTCGGGATCAGTGCATTATCTAGAAGAAGAAGAATGACTGTGACTGAAGCTTCTTCGGGATCAGTACGCTATCTAGAAGAAGAAGAATGACTGTGACTGAGGCTTCTTCAGGATCACTGCGCTATCTAAAAGAAGAAGAATGACTGTGACTGAGGCTTTTTCGGGATCAGTGCACTATCTAGAAGAAGACGAATGACTGTGTCTGAGTCTTTGGAGTTGCTTCGTCAAAAACACTTTCATGTGTTTTCACGTCAGTCCGTCCCATATCAAAAAACACTGAGAGTGAAGGCGGTGCTTTGCATTTGTTCTTCCCTTTCTCTGCATTCCAGAGACTTTCCATCAGTACTAAGAAGTGCCACTTCACCCTCTTCACATACGGAAGCTTAAAAATACGCGCTTCTAATCGTTTTTTTTTTACTTATTAACTTCTATTGACAGTCAGTAGTTAATATTTCAAGGTAATTAACTCATCAACTGAGTCATCACAACACAGGACACGACTGAAATGTATTTCGATCAGGGCCTTTGAAGACCACTTTCTGAAACGATCGAAGAAACCTCTAATAATTCTTCGTTCATTTGTTGAACATTCTCGTCTTTTTGGTTTCCCAACATTTCCGCTCAATAATTATTGATACACCGGTACGTACAACGTCCTTGCACGTCACGTGCGGTTGTGTTTATGAACGTTTCCGTACCTGAACGTATGTTAGGACGGGATTTACTTTACCAGCATACATTTGTTGCAGTAAATATACATCAATATCTTGCGCTTATGTTCCAATGCGTGATGTGCTTACCTAAGAGGTTTTAAGCAATAAAGCAAATAAAGGTAAAAGTTAAACTTTCCACTTTTAATGGGGACAACCATGGAATTTCTTTGAGGGATAGTAATTAAACTTTAATGGTAAAATAGTGAACAGGCAGCAAACTGGTTCCTTTTGTAACTGTACAACAAGGATGGACTGACCGAGTAGCTCTAGAAAAGTGAATAGTCTCCATAGGCTACCTATAAAACAATCGTTTAAAACTTAAGACGGTATGTTGAGGAGGAGCGGTAGCTGAGATCGAAACCCTAGAAAACATATCCATAAACGCTGCTATGAGCTTGCTAAAGGAGCTGCTCTCATTTTGTAATGTGAGTTGCATGAGTCACATTAGCCACGTGGCATCAGGCACTGCAAACGTATTGTGTTGTGGCAACAAATTTCATTCATACTATGGTATTTGTTAATGCAACAAAAAAGTTGTGAGCCTCATCCGGTTGCTTTTCGCAAATTTGTCAATAAATGTGGACAATATGACATCACAGCTGCATTGCAGACGTTGCACGAGGTCTCCGTCCATCCATATGACATCTAAGCAGAGCTTAGCCCATGAACCATCCTAGGAAGAGGGCTGTCATTGGAAACGACTGTGTGTGGGATACTACAGTTTTTAGTTACAATGCCAACTGGCACGTTCAGAGGATTCAGCCGTATAGCTGGCAAGCTTGAGAAAACAGGCTTTGAGTCGGCACGTCAAGGGAAGCAGCCTCATAGCTGCCACGTCAAGAGGAAGCAGCTTCATAGCAAGCACGCCCAGACAACAGAGCCGTATAGTACAGCCCGCCAGGTCTAAGCAGCTGTGTAGCCAGCACTCCCAGACGACAGAGCCGTATAGTACAGCCCGTCAAGTCTAAGCAGCTGTGTAGCAAGCACGCCCAGACAACAGAGCCGTATAGTACAGCTCGCCAGGTCTAAGCAACTGTGTAGCTAGCATGCCAAGAGAAGCAGCCGAATAGCCAACATGCCCATGCAAAGGAAGCAGCCGTGTATCCCAGCCCGCAAAGAGGAAGCAGCTCTATGTCTAGCACGTCAAGAGGTAGCAGCTGCATTGCTAGCACGCCAAGAGGAAGCAGCTCTATGTCTAGCACGTCAAGAGGTAGCAGCTGCATTGCTAGCACTCCAAGAAGAAGTTGCACTGTTAGCACATCAAAAGGAAGCAGCTGTACTGTTAGCACATCAAGAGGGAGCAGCTGTATTGCTATCATGCTAAAAGGAAGCAGCTGCACTGTTAGCAAATCAAGAGGAAGCAGCTGTACTGCTTGCACAAGAAGTGGAAGCAGCTGTATTGCCAGCACGCCAAGAGGAAGCAGCTGTACTGTTAGCGCAACAAGAGGAAGCATCTGTAATGTCAGCACGCCAAAAGGAAGCGGCTGTATTGCTAGCCCGTCAAGAGGAAGCAGCTGTACTGTTAGCACATCAAGAGAAAGCAGCTGTATTGTCAGCACGTCAAGACGAAGCAGCTGTACTGTTAGCACATCAAGAGGAAGCAGCTTTACTACTCGGTCACTAAGAGGAAGCAGCTGTTATGCCAGCACATCACGAGGAAGCAGCCGTATAGCAAGCACACCAAGAGGAAGCAGCTGTACTGCTGGCACACCAAGAGGAAGCAACTGTTATGCTAGCACATCAAGAGGAAGCAGCCGTAAAGCCAGCACCCCGCTAGCAGCACCAAGGCGGGAGATGTAGGTTAGACGGCACTTCTCTTAGGAGGTCAGTGGAACGCTCGTTGCCGCTACCTTGTTGCTCTTGATGCCGCTGCTGCTTCGTTGCTGTTGTTGCCAATGCTGCTTTGTTGCCATTTCTATCGTTCAGTCTTCTTGCTGTTGTTACTGCTACTGTTTTGTGCTACTGTTTACATTGCCGTTGCCGATGTTTTTTCTCTATTGTTGTCGCTATTGCTTCATTGCTGCGGTTACCAAGCTTGTTTTGATGTTGCCGCTGTCGCCGCTTCTGTTTTGATTTAGTTTTGCTACCAGTTTCGTCTACTATGCTCGTGCTGCTACTCCAACGGTACCTTTGTTATTGTGTCCAGCAGTGCATTTGTGCCGTCCAGCAACCGCATTTTTCAATATATACAGTACAAACCTTGATGATATTTCTGTTCAATGCAAAGGTTGCTGGTATTGCTGCTCAATGCACAACTTGCTTATATTTCCGTTTAATGCAGAGGTTGATGATAAAACTGTTCAATGCAGAAGTGCTTTCATTGTAGAGGTTGCTGATAATGCTGTTTAATATAGAGGTTGCTGATAATGCTGTTTAATATAGAGGTTGCTGATAATGCTGTTCAATGCAGAGGTTGCTGATAATGCTGTTTAATATAGAGGTTGCTGATAATGTTGCTCATAGCAGAGGTTGTTGCTATTGCTGTTCAATGCAGAGGAGGATGAAAATGCTGTTCAATGCAGAGGCTGCTGATAAAGCAGGTCAGCTTGGAGGTTGCTGATATTGCTGTTCATTGCTGAGTTCGCTGATATTGCTGTTCAATAAAGAAGGTGCTGATATTGCTGTCCAATGCAGAGGTTGCTGACATTGCGGTGCAATGCAGAGGTTCCTGGTATTGCAGTCCAGTGGAAAGGTTGCTAAAATTGATGTTCAATGCAGAGGTGGCTGCCATTGCTGTTCAATGCAGAGGTGGCTGCCATTGCTGTTCAATGCAGAGAAAAAAAAAAAAAAAAAAAAAAGAGGTTGCTGATTCAATAATCTAAGCATTGCTACACGATGTCATCGTACTATAATCCTACTTGGGGTTATTTAAATGGGCACTTCATGACAATGCAATTGCTTCATTGTTGTTAGCACCTAGATCGATTGTCGTATTGCTGTGAGTGTCACGACTATAGGTTTGCTTGTCGATCTCAGTGACCAGTGCCAAAGACACTGCCTACACTCTTTGGGGCTCTACTACATAGTGTTGTGTTGATACTACCTACTAAAAAATGGAAACCCTCCCTCGCAATTGTTTACTACTTATATTTTTTCGGTCTAAATCAGTTGTTTGGTTGACTATCATAAACACTGACCCCTTAGTTGTTGATCAAAATGGTAGAATACTATATAATGTTCTTCGTCCAGGGCCTATTCCAGGAAGCTCTTCCAAACTCAGGGCCCGACTGACCGAAAGTGATCCTAGTATTTCCTGTGCGGTTAACCGGGCAATGCCTATGAGCCAAGTGGCACTGCCACAGGAGTTAGACGGTGGCCGGGTGGTGCCTATGAGCCAAGTGGCACTGCCACAGGAGTTAGACGGTGGCCGGGCGGTGCCTATGAGCTGAGTGGCACTGCCACAGGAGTTAGACGACGGCCGGGCGGTGCCTATGAGCTGGGTGGCACTGCCACAGGAGTTAGACGGTAGCCGGGCGGTGTCTATGAGCTGAGGAGAGCTGCCACAAGAGTTAAACGGACCTTCTTTGAACCTCCGACTTCCCTTTGAGTCACTTTTCATAGTAAGGGCTGCTAGAGATCACTGAAAAATAAACAACAAATGCTTGTGTTAGACGTTTTACCACCAATGGCTTATACATATGCATAAATCGGGGTTCAGTGATAGCGATTTCGTCTCCCGATTTGATTGTACGAGCTCGATCAGGCTTAATTTTATGCAGGTATCAAAACATTTGTGCAGTCTGTATTTCGATGTTCAGTTACCGGAGCCGTTGTTTGTGTCCTATCAAGTCTCTACTGTAGCCGAGATGATGGTAGCATGAGAATCCGTTATTGATATCATATAATGTCTCTACTATAACCGAGATGATGGTAGGACGAAAACCCTTATTTGCGTCATATTAGGTCTCTACTGTAACCGAGATGATGGTAGCACGGGAACCCGCTATTGACGTTGTATTGTCTCTACTGTAACCGAGATGATGGTAGCACGGGAACCCGCTATTGACGTTGTATTGTCTCTACTGTAACCGAGATGATGGCAGCACGGGAACCCGCTATTGACGCTGTATTGTCTCTACTGTAACCGAGATGATGGCAGCACGGGAACCCGCTATTGACGTTGGATTGTCTCTACTGTAACCTAGATAGTGGTTGCACAGAAACCAGTTTTTGAAGTCGTATTATGTCTCTACTGTAACCGAGATGATGGTTTCACGTCTCAACTGTAAGCAAAATTATAGCTACAGAAAATGATCCGTTTTGTCCTCTTATTTTACCATAATGATGGCCAAAACAAGGATAAACAAACCAACTTTAGTTCAGAAACATTATTGTGCATTTTTCATAATGAATTTGTTCACAGTTACAACGTTGATTACAACTACCTTCTGAACCATTCTTTAGTGTCTTTACTGTTCAAGAAAACCTTGCACACAGTCAGCTATTTATTTGCGCCTTTGATGGGCAACGTTTGTCCGGGCGCACAGCTTCGTGCATCAAACGAAGCTGTCACTGTTCTCCTTCCTCGTACTGTGCCTCTGACATTCGAAAATGACCCCGCAAATATCCGATTCAGCAAGTCGACCTCTTTCTTGCAATTGTTCCCTTAGAGGGATGACCTTGTTCACGTCCAGAGACTGCATGTATTAACATAAATACGATCAGGATTTGCTCCGGTTTATAATTAACGTCTTCTTAAACATGTGAATTATGTAAACTAGCATTTTCTTTAAACGTCTTAGGGAGAAACACCCGGTCGTGACCTACATCCGTTGCCCGGGATGTAACACTTTGAAAGATTATATTACCCCATTTGATTACGATATTTATATTACAAACTAACATAACCATAGCAGACTATAAATCTGTCTAAGGTGACATTCGAGATGCAGACCGAGAAACTTAAGATAATCCACTTCATTCATACAAACACTTCCAATTTTGAACAAAGGAATATCAATGTTCATTTTTTTGTGAATGTTAAACATTCTGTTTCATTAATTAGGTTAATTTGATTTGTGTCGAGCCGACTAGTTACAGTTACTAATTCGATGTTTTTTTCATCAATATTCCCAAATTAGTTTTGAAAATGAAGCTGACAAAGTACTATCGGCAATTTAGAGACCTCAAAATGTAACCTTGTGGGACATCATGACTAATATTGTGAAGACTTGACTTGCCGTATTTTTTACAGTGTGCTGTTGTCTATTGACGAGGTACGATTGAAATCAATCCAACGTCTGTCCGCGTACTCCATTAAAAGCGTCACTTGAACAGTAAATCTGTTTTAAAATACTGGAATTAATTCTATGTGGGCTATTTTTGTTCATAAGATCAAACCAAAACTTCACAACAGATTTTACCACTACTCCACATGTCCCTAGATTGAATACCTCCACACTATACACACCAGCTAAACACTGTAGCCCACATCACCACTCCGCACAACCCCACCGCACACCATCATACCGCATTCCACCATACCACGTTACACGCTACCACCACAACACATCGCACCACATGCCACCACGCCTTAGCACCACACCACGGCCGTCAACAGGGGTCGCTGCCCCCGATGTAGGCCAGAGAAACTTTCCCTCGCGCTAAGGAGCGCCGGAACACTAGAGGAAACGGGGGGAGATGGTGATGGGGTGCATGGAGTGAGGTAGGGGAGGTGATGGAGTGCGGGGAAGTGGAGGTGATGGGGCGTTGGGTGGAGGAAGTGATGGGAGGCGGGGAGCGGGGTGGGGATGTAATGGCGGATGAGGAGTCGGCTGAGGTTGGGGATGAGGTGCGGAAGATAAGGTGAAGATGGCGATAGTGTGTGAAGAGTGTTGTGTGGTGCGAAGAGGGCTAGGTGATTGGGGGCGAGGAATGAGGTGTGGGGGAAAAGGAGGTGATGAGGGGAGGTAATGGAGTGAGTGGTGTGTGAAGTGGGGTAAAGATATAGTGCGGGAATGATAGGGCAATGTGGTGGGGGCAGTGAGATTAAGAAATGAACAGGTAAGCTTGGAGTGTGGATGAGGGGATGGGGGAAGCCTAGATGGGAGCGTCGATTTTGAAAGGGGGCGTGAATGGGATTGGGTCAGAGGGGATGAGTGAGGGAGAATTAGGATAGGGATGCTGAAGAGAGGATGGGATGTGGTGCTGGTATTCAGTTAAAGGTGTGTTAAGAATAAGGGGAATAAGAACGAAGGAAGGAGTGATGGTATGAAGGAAGTAAGGAGGGTTAGGATAAATGTGTTAAGGTTGTGACGATTAGGATGAAGAAGTATTGGGGATAGTGATGATGGATGTGTATGGGGAACAGAGATGATGAGTTGAGTGTTATTTTTGTGGATTGATGATTAGGTAAGTCCTCAGGTGAGTGTATGGGTGTGGTCGTATGTGTGTGTGTGTGTGTGAGGGTGTGTGCGTGTGTGTGTGTGCGTCTGTGCAGGAGTTGGTTGGAAGATATTGAGTGGAATGATAGTGAAATGATAATGACACGAGTGAAATGATGAGTAGTAGAAGGAACGGATATGGAGGACTAATTAATTTTGACTAACGGAGAATTATTGGAGAATGGTTTCTATCCTGGGGAGTATGTGTTGTACAGAGGGATTTTTTTTTCAAATTGGGAAGTAATTGTGAACTAAAGATGTCTCGAGGATAATTAACGTTATGGAAATTTTTCTGAAGTTATTCGAAATTATTGTTACTGAATAATAGAACAGTAAATCCATGGTAAATTCAAGATTCATTTTAGAAACCTTTATGTTGCGTGAGCCTTATTGAACGGATGGGATGTTAATGAGTAACCAAAGTGTACGTAATCGTATAAGTACCTCGACGTACTTGTAATTAATTTACTGAGGATTTAAGCCGTTCAGTTATTGAATTCTTTGTGAGTCCCACTTTAACCAAAATTAAAAAAAAGACATTTATATCTGAAGGGTGTATTTCAAATAAAAATACCTTTAACAGATGAAGCAGATAATTCAATCCGTTTAACAATTTTTATGTAAAAAAAATCCAGAAACGCATCATAGTGAGCTTAGTCGTTTTATTATGATATGGTTCCTTATAGTAGTGGACACGCGCTTCTCTGGCCTTCGTTCGCTAACTCAGGACAAAATTTAGTGGAGATCTCATTTGCTAGAAAGATCTTAAATGTTGGACCAACTGTCAATATCTAATCGTAGCGTATAGTGTGTAAACAATACGCTTCTAGCATTTTACTGAGATGAACATTCCTCGTGTCTATGAAGGTTTAATTGTGGCGTCTTCGGACCCGTCGACACCAAAAGCCCCCCGATTGAGGAAAGTATTGTACAGAAGAGAAGTTCAAGTTTTGAAACTAAAAAACGCCAGCTGTAATTATTTGCGCAATCAGCTTTTCAGATATCATTGTGTACCGCTTTGTGTAACTCTTTGTGTACCTCTTTGTGTACTTCTTTGTGTAGCTTTTTGTGTAACTGTTTGCGTACCTCTTTGTATACCTTTTAGTGTGCCTCTTTGTGTACCTCTTTGTGTACTTCTTTGTGTAACTTTTTGTGTAACTGTTTGCGTACCTCTTTGTATACCTTTTAGTGTGCCTCTTTGTGTACCTCTTTGTTGAAAAAACACGTACAATCGACAGAATGTGGGCGATGCAGCTTACAAGAATTGGTATATCGGTGGGAGAGTTTTAGTAGACGTGAAATGAGACACAAGCGGAAAGACAGGAGGATATGATGAACTCCAAACTAATCAACCAATGATCGAAAGCGTAGCGATGAGGAGTTGTGGAGAGTAATTTTGAAACTAACAAGAGCCCTGAATTACTTTGAATTGAATGAATAGAATGTTTGCTCTAGTCAAGGAAATGAATGGATGGCAATCATCAATTGGGATATTTGGGTGATATGGGATCATTGAAGCAAGGGTTAGACTAGTCACTGCTATGATAATGACTATTAAACCGAAAAATAATAAGACGCAACGATCGCAAAATCACTAGAAAGTTACACAAATCACACTCAAACATTTATTGAACACTTATACTTCAGCATATATACGTATGTGTTGTATCAGTAGTTAACTTTTTCTTTCTCTTTTTCTGCAGGTAAGGTGCCAATACCCTTCCGTCGAGGGGTTGAGAGGGTCAGCCCCCAGGAACTTTGAATGTGACTCTCTTGAACCGAATTTGAATTAAAACATCTACAAGGTTGGTTCTCTTGAGTTTAATTGCATTTTAATGTCTTCATTTGCCGGTATTGCACCCTGACCTGTTAAGTCTCTCGTCCAGTCGAGAAAAACTCTGTGTTTCTAACTTGAGGGATTGTAACATGCTAGTGAAGGTATTGGAGCATCTTGGGGAAATTACAGCTACGTGATATTGAAGACCCTGTTCCAATTAATGTGCAAACAAATTTTCAGTTCAGTTTCCATGCACCCACTTAAATTTAGAACCATGTTCCGATTGATTCGATTATTCAGCAACCAAATAACTACAGAAATGTTGAAGACGTTGGATTTGTATCCGATCTGAATTTCTAGTAGTACGTGTGCAAATATCTTTATAAAACAGGTGTTGAAGTTTTTCTAAAGTTTTGATAATATGCATTTTGTCCGTTCTGTGTATATGTGGGTGACACCAATACTAGTGCAATCGAATCCCCCGTTACAATGAACAAATGCTCATTAAGTGAGTCCCGTCCCGTTTCAAATTTGTGATCATTCGCCGTACCATTATAGTGAATGTAGATGTGGAATCCCAAATTGATTTCACCATAATGGTAAAGAAAACAACAATTAGATTTAGTAATATTAGTTTCAACGGCCACAATTCATACAAGATGGAATCAATTTATGGTGTAATGGATCAAGTCCAGAGCACAATCCTTCTCTCTTGGCGGTAGCCACCGCACTGAACCGCGTAAAATTGTGAACCGTCCGCTTGTTGCGGTTGCCACCATCGCTGAGCTCACCCACAGTACGTAAACAGCCTCGCGGCTTGCTAGTACCCTACTGCCATAGATTCAGGACAGGCAGGCGGCACCAAGACAGACAGACAGACAGACCTTCAACGGAGCGTGAAGCACCCTCCTGACGCGGGACTTGTCTCGGTGACGTCACAAGCTGGGAAGAAGTCGCTCCATCTGTGGGAGTTGAATTTACAACTAAAAACAGCCAAAACTAACCTCAGTACATTTGAGGGAAGAATTATGATGTCGCTGTTTGATGTGAGGTCGTTGAAAGAGATGTTTTAATGTTCTCTTACACACTGAGTACCAGAAGCTAGCTGTTCATGCATTGGAATGACATAGAATGGAGTGTAGGCAGGAAAAAGTACTTATAACAACTATCCAATAAAGACAATTGCGTTAGAAAAGTCATTTATAGCCCGAAGCTTAATAAAAAATGATCAGTCATACGAAAAATAGTGCGGTCACAAGTATTAGACGAAAAGCGAATTGATCGAGTCCATGAAATTTGCAGAATTAACTAATTCTTGATTACCTTGTACGATACTTTCTCACATAGTGATTGCTGATTATTAATCTAAGGTTGTGTGGGGCGGACATTGAATTTAGCGACTACAGAGTTTTAGATATAAAGTGATTTCGTTAATTTTTTGTTCCGTTTCGTGGATCCACAAGAATGTTTTAGGAACCAATAACCGGAGCGATACAGATGGCACAAATTTATTTGTAGCAAATTTATATCCAAATTTCATTCATTTGAATATAAGAAATTTCGTAAATTTATTTTTTACCCCGAAATCCGATAATTGAGTTGATGTAGACGATACACATATAAACATGATTCTTGTTGGGGCAACAATATTTTTAGCAAAAAACAGATACAAACGCAAGGCCTAGATCCCCAGAGAGGGAGAAAGGCCTACGGCAAGATGAACCTCATACTCCTCTGATGCACTCACAAACAGACCAAAACTTTGCCCTTTTGCGGGCGTTAAATGGTAGAGCCAGAACGCCGCAACACGATAGTGCGGTCATAAGTGGAGTTTGAGATCAGAGTCAGCAGCAGGGACCGACTGCATTCCCTGGTGTACCCCTGCTGCGTCATAATAGCTGGGAAATCTCCAGTCACGTTTGCCCCGTTTCACAACGAGACTCCAAGAGCGGGAAGCGTATCAGTGCCACGTTAAAACTCCTCCATTCGCAATCATTTTTCCCTGACGCCATTTTATTGCGCGCTCATTCGCTACCTCCTCACTGACGTCTCTCCTCACTAAGCCTGCTTCAAGCGATCCTTCTACCAAAACGTCAGACTTTCTCTAGACCATCGCATTTTCATCGCCCTTTTTACCAAATAACACTTGATTCTACTCGGTCTTCTAACTTCATGGCCATCCCCGTTTCAAATCTAACAATGTTATCATTGATCACATCCCTCCGCGTTACTTCGGCTATTCCTCCTGAACGATTCATCAAAAAAAGATTCAACCTTTTCCTATCTTTCCCTTTCACCTATCGCGTCTTAGCTCCGTAGAACGCAATTGAGACCACAACATCCTCATACTACTCTTTCTTGGATTTCACATCCACTGTCCTAGAGAGAGGTACACTTTTCCTTGCACCCGTCCCGTTACACCCTAACTTCCTTCACTCTAAATATCATCACAGTTTCCACTCGTCCATTCTTCTCCACATAAGAATCCAGCCGCATAAAACACTAAACTTCCCACTATAACTCACATTTAAGGGACACTGATCGTCTAACCCTAAACATCTCATTACTTTAATTTACCAAATTAACTCGTGGCTTCTCTCTCCCACACACTTTGCAAAACTCAAATACTAACCTACACAACTACTTTTCTTTCAATCTGCCACCTGTGTCGTATCATCCACGAACAGTAACTGACTCAACACCCAACTCCGTCCGTTTGGGAGGCATACCGTGACCGTGGCATAGCCCCACTTTCTCTGAGAACCAAGCATACACCTTGTTCCACACTCTAATACATCCTCGCTGATAACCTTGAAACTCTGAACCGCTCTTAATAAATATCCGCCCAAAGCTTACAAACGCAATACCCTCCACAATGCCTTGCTGTCGATCCTATCAAACAGACATGTCGCACAGTAAAAACCTTAGCTTCAGACCCTCTCCCATTCCTGAAGCCTTACTGTTCCTCGCTAATCGCATCAGTCGCAGTGTCTCTAATCCTCTTAAACAGCAATCTCCCGTACAACCTACCCACCGCACTCAACAAACTAATACCTCCAGAGTTGATGCTTAATTTTCCCCCTTATGCCCTTATACAAGGAACTATGCAATCACGAAGTCACTTAATGAATACAAAGCACAGATTTAGTAGCCTCACCGAAAATTCGATTACCATTACTCCACTTCTCTTATAACACTCAGTCGCTACAATTCTTGGTCGAAAAACAGACATCCGTGCACCACCACCCACAGCAAAAATTTCAGCCCCTCAGACATCCTCAACATTCAACAACTCTTCCAATTTCTCAGCCCAATTCTTCCGTAAATCACCACACTCCAACAACAGAACATATTGTTCTTCGCAACATTTTTGTACTACCTACTACCTCACCTAGCATCTGCGTCCCTCTTTGCTCACTACGCCAGACACTAACCTCCTCCCTGTTGTCATAGCCTATCACCGACTTCGTCTATAACCACTTCTCCAAAACATTCTCTTGCTACTCTTTCTCTGATACCCGCTAATACAGTGCACACCACACACATTTCTCGTAAATCTCAATATCACATCTCCCAGCGGCTCCCATTCTTCCACAGCATTCCTCAGACTTCTCCCCATCACTGTGTCATATTCCTCTCTCAGCGCCGACTGGAACTTCTTAGTTCTGCTTGCCATATTCAATACACTCACCTTCACTACCTCTCGTCCTTCTCCCATTGTTTCGTTCAACCTACTCCTCTCAACACCGGCACATCCGACAGGCTCCTTAACTCCCTTCGAAATAAACACAAAATTCATGAACGCTCGTTCCAGCCCTGCACCAATGCCCATCTTTCAATGTAGACATCTCGTTTCTTGAACAAGCTGTTTCCTACCACCAGCTTCCATTACATCAGGTTTCCTCCACCGTCAATTCTACCTGGAACGACTTACCTCCCAACCACATTTCTCCTCTCATCGAATTTGAGGCCAGGAGCACCACCAAGTTCAATTGACTTGCAAAACTCTCCACTCAATCACTCAGACTAATCCAAACACAGGTCCCACTCCTCACTCCTCTCGCTACTTTCTCCATTGGCATTCAAAGGCACTCATCTTTCTATACCTAACTTGACCTTCACCCATTTCAATTTAAAGGACTTTTCCTTCCACTCCGTAACGCTATGGGCAAACCAGCCCCTCAATAACAACACCACACCTTTCGTGCCGATCCTTCCTCACCGCCCGACTCCCTTCCTCTTGCCCCACCAAACTCACAATCGCCTCTACATTTCGACCTCGTCTCACTCGGTGTCAATACATTAAACTTCCTCCCCACAAACATCTTACAAATTCCCCTTCTCTAAGCTTCATCTGCACTTCATCCGCATACGCTTAGCGACTCCAACAATTGGGTTAGGAGAGACGTTGGCCTTCCCTCTCTCTGCTCGTCTTGTCATATCGGATGAAGGAAATTACAGAAGAGTGGTTCCCAAGCCCCTTTGCTCAGCCTCTATCTGTTGCCTCCTGGCACACGCAAGGGGAACGGTAGCCCGTATTCTTACCCCCTGTCACAGGAAAATTTTCGCCTGGACTTCCCAACTTTCAATACCCTGGTCCCTACCTACCAGCTCTCATTAAGAAGTCCAGATATTTACACTCACATGGGCTATGGCTACCTGACAATCTTCATGCAGCTACTTCATTCGACACATGATGTGTTAATGAGTAAGTAGAAAAATGACTTTTCTTGATGCCCAGATTCTAATTGACATGTTTTTCAGGTTATCCTGGGCAATTTATTCTACCAATTTAATCAAAGTTAGCTTTACTTCTGAGCTAATTTTTGCTCGAGAGTATAAATAAATAATTCAACTATTTTCATTTTATAAAAACTGATATATTTGGAACATCGTTTAAATAGTGTATTGGTGTCGTTTCGCATGCTCGGTCACATGGACAATCTGGCCGTCAACGCTCATATATACTTTTACGAATCGGTAACAGCTTCATCAACTGTTAAATGAACATATGTTTTACCCATACAGTTTTCAACTGATTGTTCATTTTCGTATTGATAAAATCCATCCCATCCATAGAAGTAAATTTAAACAAATACATTTTTTAAATCATTGTTGTTTAACTATCACGTAGTCATCTGCGGAACATCACATGCCAATATTTTTGAATTCTTTTCGTTTTATCGAAGCTAGAGGTTCGAGGATCATTTTAAAAGTGGTCTTCCAACGTAATCCTAATCGACTTGAAACAATTGCTGTTTGATGTCACCAGATGGACTGCTTACAAAAGTGACTGCGGCTTTTGGATCGGTGTGTGTGACTCACAAGTTTGTACTCTCTTTGCAGAACACCTTTAAAACCATCATAAAAATCTAGGGAGCCCACTAACCACGTTTCACTAAGGTTTTCCTTGTGGTCAAGGGTCATCAGCTTCACTACGACGGATTGTAATGAAAGAGGATACCATGCCTATGACCTATGCTCCCTCTGTACACATTTACTTCCATTTTCCGGTATTCCTCAACCTGCTCACATCTGCTTCCATATGCAGGTATTCCTCCACCTGCTCACATCTGCTTCCATATGCAGGTATTCCTCCACCTGCTCACATCTGCTTCCATATGCAGGTATTCCTCCACCATGCTAACTGCCACTGCTCCCTCACACACAACCTCTTCCTTGTACATGTATTCATCTACCGCGCCCAATGTCACAGATCCCTCTGCCCACCGATGTGCCGCTTAGTGCCATCTGTCACAGATCCCTCTGCCCACCGATGTGCCGCTTAGTGCCATCTGTCACAGATCCCTCTGCCCACAGATGTGCCCCTAAGTGCCATCTGTCACAGATCCCTCTGCCCACCGATGTGCCGCTTAGTGCCATCTGTCACAGATCCCTCTGCCCACCGATGTGCCGCTTAGTGCCATCT
>SDVV010005545.1:0-19134 GCA_016164225.1 Gammarus roeselii | reverse complement strand
CCTGGCGCTAAATTCTTTTATATCTAACGTCAGATCAACCCCTATCATCTCCGCCAACTGCCTTATCAGCCCCAAGTTGTTCCGACTACCTACCTACGGTACCATTCTTTAACAGCGAACATTCATAGCGTTCCTCAGTCACACCAGCCACTGTCATATCTGCCAGTGACATTCTGGCGAAAATCTGTTTCAGCCCACGTCAGAATCAGCCACCAGTCGTACCAGTTTACCGGTTATCACTTTAATGAAACTTTTCCTGCCCAACCTAACCTAACCTAGGGTACGTGTTTCTAACCCGCGGGGCAAAGGTACGTATTTTTAACCCGCGGGGCAAACATACGTATTTTTGTAGGGGAACGTAATGCTGTTTTTTAGCGTTTTTTTATTGAAGTTTCATTAAAGTGATAACTGCTAGGTTGGTACGCCTATTTCAGTGTAATGACAGTGGCAGATTTTGAAGTGGTGGAAAATGCGTGTGGGCTAAATCATCGTTAGGTAGGAAGCACGTGGGATGAAAGATTTTTAGCGGTTATGACAGTGTCCTGCCATGACAGTGAGGTGAAGTGAAGTGGCGATAGTGCGAGTGTGCGGGAATAATTTTAGCGCGAACTATGGGCTCACGTGTAGAGTGTCTCAGCACTGTTGACCTTATTTTCTATCGATTTGATACGGTCGTTGGTCTCTAAGTCTAGAGCTGTAAGTTTCTTTGCCAGTTCCGAGTCTAAGTGCACTTGGAGTTCATTTACCCGAAGCAGGGGAGTTTTAGCAATCTCTTTTTTTGCTTCTATTTCGCTATTTATCACATCTTTGAGTTCGCCAAATTGTTTCTGCACGCTGTTCAGTTCTAATTCAACAGCTAGCAGCCTTGTATCGGCGTTAACTGCATCTGTGTTGGGTGGGCCACCAGAAGCATGAGTTAACTGTGCTTTCAGTTGTTTAATCTCTTCGGCATGTTGACTGAATTTACAGCTCGCTATTTTGCACTCTCCGTTTGAAGGCGTATTACGCGTTTGCATAGAAGAGCTACCACCATACATTAGTTCGGGAGTGTACGATTGGCGTCAGGTTACACATTCTAGTTTCATCGCACGAGTCATCTTGAACTTGTTGAGTGAGCAGCTACAAACCTAGAACTTATAGACAAAGTGCTATATTCTTTATCCTTGTAAACAGCAGATATGTGAATAATAGTTTTGACTGGTTTCTTGTAGATAGCAGATATGAATGTACTACCTATAATTAGATACGGGGTGTGACGATTATATCGACGATTCGAATGCGGAATTTAAACGGAATTCAAACATGCGGGTTGTGACGGTTGTATAGACGATTCGAAAACGGAATTAAAACGGGATTAATACAAATGCGAGTGAGTTGAATGCCTGCTATCGTCGGATGCACTTTAGAACGAAATTAAAACGGACCCAATACATGCGGGTAGTGGTTCTGTTACAAAGAGCCGGCCAGATTTGAGAGTATTGACATTTTGAATCCTAATAACATCTTAAATAATGTTTTAGACAGACAGGTAACACATGCGCAGCTAAAATATGAGATAAACAATCTAGAGCAGCATCCTAATAGTGCTGCATCCTAACAGAGGTATCCTAACAGAGCGGAATTATGTTTTCAAGTTATACTTATGCAGAGGTATCCTAACAGTGCGGAAATACGTCTTTCAATTATAATTATGCTGCTAAATGTTTACATTCCGTATGCTCATTCACTCATTAACATTGATAAAGTACAGTCTGGTAATACAGCCGAAATAAATATAAAATGAGTGAAGATGAAGAGAAATCGAGCTTATAGATCACTAATGACACAGTTTAAAAATCGAGCTACTATGCCATCAATAACACGGGTTAGAAATTTAGCTGATAGAACACTAAATACACTGGTTTGAAATCGTGCTAATGGAACACTAACAACACTGGTTGGAAATCGTGCCAATGGAACACCAATAACACTGGTTGGAAATCTTGCTAATGGAACACCAATAACACTGGTTTGAAATCGTGCTAATGGAAGACCAATAACACTGGTTTGAAATCGTGCTAATGGAAGACCAATAACACTGGTTTGCAACCGTGCTTGTCGAAGGAAGGAACAAAATTCCAATGCATGTTGTAAATAGCAATACAATCGAAACGTTTAAGTCTCGGCTCGATAAGTTCTACACAAATCACCGATAGATAGCTAAACCGTTCTCTCTCTTGATGTTTTAAAAATAGAAATAGCTCATGAAGCTCTCTTAGGCGTTCTGCTTCGGAACTTGCTATCTTGCTATCAAAAGGCAACCTAGTTTGTGCCAATAGGCCTGTTGTTGTCTTTCTACACTTGTAAACACTCGTAAACATATCAGCAATATATCTTTGCCCTGTTACGTCGCTAACAGACTGAGGAACAGGGCTATCTTTCGGTTTTAGATACTTTATTCCTTTCCAGAAATCAATCATCTATCATCAGAAATCAATATGATACATCATATGCGCTATATGCTGTTATACATCAGTGAATGAACTTTCTTGTCAGGTCTTCCAAAGAATATATTGATGTAATCTAAATTTTCCATCAATCACCGTTCGGATTCAAGTTTGTGAGTGAGTTCAGCGTCCACAATACTTTTCGTTGCGCAGCTTTCCCGAGGTTTACTGAAAAAAATTATATCCATCTATGTCATATTTTTTTCGTTGTGGAATTAAAACACAACATACCTTTGGTTTCGCATGCTGAACAAGAAAACCTTAAGCTAACTCATCTTCGTAGATCATTGTCGAACGATGATTTTCCGAAACGCACACGGCTTTCAATGCTCCGGAGGATATCGCTGAGTTCATCACAGTAAAGAAACCCACTGACCGGGCATTTCTGATACAGACACAGTGTAGACAAATATTATTGAGGCTGTGAATTAAAGTATTCCATTCCCAAATGTTAGGTCCATTTAAAATTTGTATATGGTTGAACTGATTTTGATCTGGCTGAATAGCAGGGGTTTTGAATATGACCGTATCTGTGATTTGAATCGGAGGTTAACATAATGGAATAGTACCATAATAGTGTAAAATGCAATAGTCGAAAGCTAAATCCAATCGTCGATGATGCCATTTTTATCATATTATTATACAGTGTGTGATTGGCGAGTCATTCTCTCTAACATCGATTGAAATTTTAATGTAACCGGTCTATCAAACGGCCTATAGGAGGTAAAACGATTTACTGCCATGCTACCTATCGATCAAACAGTTCATAGAAGGTTGAACGATTGATTACAATATTACCTGTCGATCAAACTGTTCATAGGAGGTAGAGCGATTGATTATAATGCTACTTGTCGATCAAACGGTTTATATGAGATAGAAAGATTGATTATAATGCTACCTGTCGATCAAACGGATTAAATGAGGTAGAACGATTGATTATAATGCTACCTGTCAATCAAACGGATTAAATGAGGTAGAACGATTGATTATAATGCTACCTGTCGATCAAACGGTTTATATGAGGTAGAAAGATCGATTATAATGCTACCTGTCGATCAAACGGTTTATATGAGGTAGAAAGATCGATTATAATGCTACCTGTCAATCAAACGGATTAAATGAGGTAGAACGATGGATTATAATGCTACCTGTCGATCAAACGGTTCATAAGAGGTAGAGCGATTTATAAACTTTTCATGATCTCCTTAATGCACGTTGGTCGTTTTTGTTGTTTGAATATAAATATGACTTTAAAATGTAGACTTTTGTCATATATTCTCACTTATTGTTTACCTTACTAAGATCTTGTAGAGAGAAAATACCAACACTACTGTTGGGAGACTCATGTAGATGAACAGTGAATTCATCATTCGAAAAACTTCAGTCCTCGCCAAGATTCGATTCCGCGTCGCAGTAATACGAATCCTATACACTGGCCGCTATGCCATCCAGCACGACATAAGCTGTGATTCAAGCTTTCGAGGGTATCTTACTGTTCATTTAGAGAGGATCTTGTACAAATGGCAACATCGCTTGAATCGGTAACCATGACTGAATAACAAACTTGAAAGAGTAGAGAACAAATGTGAAATTTCCTGTTGCATAATTTAAACGAAAAGAATCGGGCAGAATATGTGTTTTGGCACAATTAGTTTATTATTGTGTGATCCAGGAAAGGCAAACAAACGTCGCCTCAGCCGATCGCACAAGATGAATATACACGACCTCAAGAGATGTTCGTCAATGAACATTACGTTTTTTGTGATGATGCCTACCATAAATTAACTCTAAATCATGATTTCATGTTTAAACGTCCAACTTGAATTAGTGAGAATGTTAATTGGATTTTCAATAACCAATAAACGATATTTGCAGGGCGTTGATACAGCGTCAAACTCAATATACCGTCGGATAAAGGTTGGGTTAGAAACAAGATACGCATTATGGAACATCTTTGAATAGGGTGAAATTTACAGGGCCCAAATTGACATGCGCATACTTCAAGGTCGACCTCGACGAACGAAGTCTATTTTTATGATCGGTACATTGTCCCGTAGAGGAGCCATTGCTGACAGGGAAGACTGTATCATGTGCACTCGGTACATTGTCCCGTAGAGGATCCATTGCTGACAAGGAAGACTGTATCAAGGGCACTCAGTACAATGTCCCGTAGAGGAGCCATTGCTGACAAGGAAGACTGTTTCAAGGGAACTCGGTACATTGTCTCGTAGAGGAGCCATTGCTGATAGGGGAGACTGTATCAAGGGCACTCCACTGATCCCTCACCATTGCTGACAGGGAAGACTGTATCAAGGGCACTCGGTACATTGTCCCGTAGAGGAGCCATTGCTGACAGGGAAGACTGTATCAAGGGCACTCAACTAACCCCTCATCATTGCTGACAGGGAAGACTGTATCAAAGGCACTCGATACTTTGTCCCGTAGAGGAGTCATTGCAAACAGGAAAGACTGTATCAATGGTACTCGGTACTTTGTCCCGTAGAGGAGCTATTGCTGACAGGGAAGACTGTATCAAGTGCATTCGGTACATTGCCTCGTAGAGGAGCCATTGCTGACAGGGAAGACTGTATCAAGTGCACTCGGTACATTGTCCTGCAGAGGAGCCATTGCTGACAGGGAAGACTGTATCAAGGGCACTCAAATAATCCCTCATCATTGCTGACAGTGAAGACTGTATCAAGGGCACTCGGTGCATTGTCCCGTAGAAGAGCCATTGCTGACAGGGGAGACTGTATCAAGTGCACTTGGTACATTGTCCCGTAGAGGAGCCATTGCTGATAGGGGAGACTGTATCAAGGGCACTCCATTAATCCCTCACCATTGCTGACAGGGAAGACTGTATCAAGGGCACTCGGTACATTGTCCCGTAGAGGAGCCATTGCTGACAGGGAAGACTGTATCAAGGGCACTCAACTAATCCCTCATCATTGCTGACAGGGAAGACTGTATCAAGGGCCTTCGGTACATTGTCCCGTAGAGGAGCCATTGCTAACAGGGAAGACTGTATCAATGGTACTCGGTGCTTTGTCCCGTAGAGGAGCCATTGCTGACAGGGAAGACTGTATCAAGTGCATTCGGTACATTGCCCCGTAGAGGAGCCATTGCTGACAGGTAAGTCTGTATCAAGGGCACTCAACTAATCCCTCACCATTGCTGACAGGGAAGACTGTATCAAGTGCATTCGACACATTGTCCCGTAGAGAAGCCATTGCTGACAGGGAAGACTGTATCAAGGGCACTCAACTAATCCGTCACCATTGCTGACAGGGAAGACTGTATCAAGTACCCTCGGTACATTGTCCCGTAGAGAACCCATTGCTGACAGGGAAGACTGTATCAAGGGCACTCAACTAATCCCTCACCATTGCTGACAAGGAAGACTGTATCAAGGGCGCTCGGTACATTGTCCTGTAGAGGAGCCATTACTGACAGGGAAAACTGTATCAAGTGCACGTGGTACATTGTCCCGTAGAGGAGTCATTGCTGACAGGGAAGACTGTATCAAGGGCACTCAACTAAACCCTCACCATTGCTGACAGGGAAGACTGTATCAAGGGCCCTCGGTACATTGTCCCGTAGAGGAGCCATTGCTGACAGGGAAGACTGTATCAAGTGCGCTCGGTACATTGTCCCGTAGAGGAGCCATTGCTGACAGGGAAAACTGTATCGAGTGCACTCGGTACATTGTCCCGTAGAGGAGCCATTGCTGACAGGGAAGACTGTATCAAGGGCACTCAACCAATCCCTCACCATTGCTGACAGGGAAGACTGTATCAAGTACCCTCGGTACATTGTCCCGTAGAGGAGCCATTGCTAACATGCAGACTGTATCAAGGGCACTCAACTAATCCCTCGCCATTGCTGACAGGGAAGACTATATCAAGGGCGCTCGGTACATTGTCCCGTAGAGGAGCCATTACTGACAGGGAAAACTGTATCAAGTGCACTCGGTACATTGCCCCGTAGAGGAGTCATTGCTGACAGGGAAGACTGTATCAAGGGCACTCAACTAATCCCTCACCATTGCTGACAGGGAAGACTGTATCAAGGGCACTCGGTACATTGTCCTGTAGAGACGCCATTGCTGACAGGGAAGACTGTACCAAGTGCACTCGGTACATTGTCCCGTAGAGGAGCCATTTCTGACAGGGAAGACTGTATCAAGGGCACTCAACTAATCCCTCACCATTGCTGACAGGGAAGACTGTATCAAGGGCACTCACCTAATCCCTCACCAATGCTGACAGGGAAGACTGTATCAAGGGCACTCAATACATTGTCCCGTACAGGAGCCATTGCTGACAGGGAAGACTGCATCAAGTGCACTCGGTATTTTGTCCCGTAGAGGAGCCATTGCTGACAAGGAAGACTGTATCAAGTGCACTCGGTATTTTGTTCCGTAAAGGATCCATTGCAGACAGGGAAGACTGTATCAAGTGCACTTGCTACATTGTCCCGTAGAGGAGCTATTGCTGACAGGAAAGACTATCAAGTGCACTCGGTACATTGTCCCGTAGAGGGGCCATTGCTGACAGGGAAGACTGTATTAAGGGCACTCAACTAATCCCTCATCATTGCAGACAGGGAAGACTGTATCAAGGGCCCTCGGTACATTGTCCCATAGAGGAGCCATTGCTGACAAGGGAGACTGTATCAAGTGCACTCGGTATTTTGTCCCGTAGAGGAGCCATTGCTGACAGGGAAGACTTTATCAAGTGCACTCGGTATTTTTTCCGTAGAGGAGCCATTGTTGACAGGGAAGGCTGTATCAAGAGCACTCAACTAATCCGTCATCATTGCTGACAGGGAAGACTGTATCAAGTGCACTCGGTACATAGTTCCGTAGAGGAGCCATCGCTGACAGGGAAGACTGTATCACTGGTACTCGGTACATTGTCCCGTAGAGGAGCCATTGATGACTGGGAAGACTGTATCAAGGGCACTCAACTAATCCCTCACCATTGCTGACAGGGAAGACTGTATCAAGGGCACTCGTTACATTGTCCTAAAGAGGAGCCATTGCTGACAGGGAATACTGTATCAAGTGCACTCGGTAAGTTATCCCGTAGAGGAGCCATTATTGACAGGGACGACTGTATCAAGGGCACTCAACTAATCCCTCATTGGAATCCCAAAGGGCACACAAGCAGGCTCGTAGAGGAGTAATCAGAGTGATCGGAAGCGCGAAGAAAAATAAAGAGATAAATGTTGCTCGAATGGCTTAGCATAATGCGAAAGCGTTCTATGCGTACGCGGATGCATATGATCGGCTGTATGCGAGGCAGTGTATGTGCTCTCACATAACCCGACGCAATTGTGTACAATGCACTCAGCAACTATTTTGATGGTGTATTTATGAAAAGAGGAATAAACAGTATTCCGAAGGAGAATTATTTGAAGAACTACAACTGTTGTGAAAATTATTTCAGTGCCAATGAGTTACAGAAGCAACACAAGAAGCTAAAGCATTACAAATTTACATGGCCAGATGATCTGCCCCTAAGAGTATTGAAGAAACTCTGCAATCATTAGCAGTCCATTGACAAGTATATTCAGCATATCTATTTATCCTATCTATATGAACTGGAAACATTTCAGAGTTTGGAAGAGTTCAAACAGCACAGCTGTTACAAGAAATTGGAGCAGGCACGAGTCATGGAATTTGTGACCAATCAGTCTCACTTCTGAGGTCAGCCAGACTCAATATGGACTCAGAAGTTAGTCAAGCAGCTTCCACAGTCTCCAATAAAGTTACCGGAATATACATGTGAACAACGCTGATGACCAATCTATGTAAACTTTCAAAAAGAGCTTGAAAGGTGTTCTGTGAACGCCTAATGGAAAAGAGAGTCTAACTGTTTAAGTGGCAATGTTTCCACGTGACTTCACAACTGGCTCTCTAGCCGCACAAATCAGGTCTGTTTAGACCAAAGACAAAGTCAGTAGGCTTCATTTACAGCTGTAGTGCCATGGGAAATAGTTCTGGGGCCCCGCCTCTCAATAACCTACGTAAATTACCTTAATAAAAGCATATCTTGTGTATAATAATAGTAAGACGATATTTTGAGCTCTTTCTGAAACAAGATTTCCGTCGGTGATGGCAAGAAGGACCTAAATGTAAAACATGGCACGGAGATGAATTACTTCAATGAAAGGCAAGGAATTACCTTCAATAACAATATCTATTGAGCATGAGAGATAAACAGAATTTTGACTGCAACAGTTTCCGGTTGCAGAAGCACCTTGTATTCATTTTGTGATCTGCTCAACAAAAACAAAATCAACTCCACTGTAAATTGAACCAAGAAAAGATCGATATCACATCGGAGCTCCAACTTCTTCTGCCGCCTCTTAGAGATATTGGAGTCGATCGCTACGGTTGATTCAATTTATGTCCTATCTTAGAGTCCGGGATATTTCTCATCTTCCAAAGTTGAAACTGTTATGGAAGGAGATTATTCAGGGAATAAACAAAATAGCACAGGAGAGCATCTTATGACATAAATAGTGAAAGTAAATAGTGGTAACGCCCTCCGATCAGGAAACCAAGATTTGTAATTGTGCCTGAATCGTATTAAATGCCCCAATTTGAACTGTATTCACAGTTATTCACATTTAGTGTGACGAGCAAATATTTGTTCAGCAAAATCTAATTGTTTAGCCAATAACATTTTATCAAAGAAATATGAATATATATTTTCCCAATTTGCGAACACCATATCTTTACCTGTACACATTTACGGGACTGAATATGTTGATTCCTTAACAAAGGAAATATTGTATGAAGGCACGATCACGGAAATATGCATGATTCAGGTCTACAAGTGACACGCACTGCCATCATTTGATGTTTTGAAATTAATGTTTGGAATTGGAATTGAACTTGCGTCCAATTCCTTGACTTGCGAAACTTCTGCACCGCCGGCAGGCTGCACTAGAAGCCGTTCTTATCTTTGCTCCTATCCCTTTGCTTCTGCTCCAAGGAAGCCCGAAGGCGCCTTCCGCTCCGTCTTCGCTCCGGTGACACCACTGTGCCTTTCCTTCAGTCTTCGGTCCCCGGTGACCCGACGGCGCCTTTCATTCTGTCTCCGCGACCCGGTTACCCAACGGCGCCAATCGCTCTCTCTCTTCGCTCCGCTCCCCGGTGACCCGACGGCGCCTGTCACTCTCTCTTCGCTCCTCGACGACCCGACGGCGCTTGTCACTCTATCTTCGCTGCCCGGTGACCCGACGACGCCTGTCGCTCTCTTTTCGCTTTCCGGTGACCCGACGGCACCTATTCTCTCTTCGCTCCTCGTTGACCCGACGGCGCCTTTTGATCAGTCTTTGCCGGCCGGCGACCCGACGGCGCCTGTCGGTCTCTCTTCGCTCCCTGGTGATCCGACGGCGCCTGTCGGTCACTCTTCGCTCCTCTGTGACCCGAAGGCGCCTTTCGTTCAGTCTTTGCTTCTTGGTAACCCAACGGCGCCTGTCGGTCTCTTTTCGCTCCCCGGTGACCGAAAATTGACGAAGCACAATACAAGGGAACAAGTAAACTTTTCAAGGCACAGTTAATCTAGAACACTCGTCCTACGGACCCAGAGATTAATTATTTGCCATCGAGCGAGAAAGTAACGGGTATTTTATCATTCATTTGACAATTTCGTCCATGTTGAAAGTGCTTTTTGTTTCATGAATCATTATAGCAGACAAGATCGCCCCATGCATGGCACAACTGTGGATTAAAGATGCACTAGACTATGAGTTTCACCACTTCGTTTGGATGAGTTAGTGTTAGCGTTAAACAATCTGTTGATACTTTTTCAGAAAGTGTTATGTAGAAAAAAATGATTTGAAAAATATCCTACGAAGCCTCATTTTCTCGATCGAGAAGAATTCAGTCAATTTGCCACGCAGCCGCGTTCAAGCTCGACAGCTGAATGCGACCGCCGATCCAAGTAATTTAACGATCATATGGATGAGCAAAATGTATATATTTTTAGGAAGTTAAGCTATTGTATACCAACGAAGTCCAAAACCTCCACTTCCCCCCCGAAACAGAGCCTTTAATCGTCACCTCAACAGAAAAATCCGCTACAGCAAAGCCGGCTCACTGTGAAGCATCAGGCACTAGCACCGGGTCGACAGAAAATACCAAGGCCAGCAAGGCAAAACTCATTGGTGATATCCTCATGGAAAATGTGCTAACGTCCGACCTTTCAGATAAATGTACTTTTGAAAAGATAAATATTCACGATTATGGTGCGCTGTCAGAAATCATTGAGAGCGCAAATCCATTCAAAAATTACATAACTGTGCTCACGGACTACGTCAAACATGAAGTAGTAGTATAAATAACCACAGCAATTTTAGCGGAAAGCCAAAATGCAAAGATATACATGGCAGAACCCCTCAATCTGAAAACAACAGGCAAACTAAGAGATGAATTCACCGGTGCCCCCGACGAGCGATTGTTTCATTTGGAGAATGCTAGTCTAAACAATAGTGGAATTATCAAATAATTCAACACGGCAGCACGTTACGTTCCTCAGAGGACTGAGGTATTGCCATTCCAATGCTATGAAAATGGCAGAAGCAAGCAATCATTATTCTGGTCTCCTCCCTTCCTCTACTTCCCTCCATCATATGGCTATCGTCTCGTATCATCACCTCATCACACGTCAGTAAAAGACATCTTCTCGAGGACAACTCCCATCCTAGCGCTCTTTCGTCACCCCCAAACTAAAATTCAAACTAAAAATCACCAATCAGTGACTCCTTATCATTCCCACACAATCACCCCCCATGCAACGCCTTTTCACCACATGCGAAGCAACCGCGTCCCATCAGCGCCTTCTGATATCTTTTCCTACCCTCATCCTCCACTGTACACTATTCACGCAAATTTGTCTAACTCTGCTTGCAGCACAGCCCCAACTCCCCCCCCCCCTTTTTACCATTCCCTAACCTTAGCCCAAATTCCGACTCTACCTATTCCGCTAATCCCTCCCATATATTTACCTCCTCTGCCCATTGCTTCCTCGAGCTTCCATTTTCGATACCATTCTCCAACCTCAGTTCAAACTGCAACTCTACCTATCCGCTAATTCCTCCCATATATTACCCAAACTCCACCCATTTCTTCCTCCAGCTCCCATTTTCGCTACCACTCCCTAACCTCAACCCAAACTCCAACTCTATCTATCCCGTCAATACCTCCCATATATTTTCCCCTCCTCCCGTTCTTTCCTCTAGCTTCCCCTTCGCTACCATTTTCTAACCTAAGCCCAAACTCCAACTCTACCTATCCCGCTAATCCCTCCCATATATCCCCCCTCTCCACCTAGTCCTCTACCTACCTCGCTAATCTCTCAAATAAATTACCCCCCCCCCACCCATTCCTTCTTCTAGCACGCTACAGCCATCCTCAGCCATGCCTCTCTTCAACAGCTGATCTAAATTTATTTCCCTTGGCTCTGTTCGGTCTCCCCTGCTCCAATCCACCCTCAATAACAATAAAGCAAAACCGAAAGCAAGGATGTCTCAAACATACATGCAATGCTACTCGAGAATTAGCTACTAGATTCTTCGATAACGTCAGTACGAGTGTTAATGAAAAGCATTTTAAAAATCTAAATGAGGGTGTCGTTGCTAACACAAGAAACAATGAACCGAATGAACGAATGCCAATGCACGTGACGAAAAGCTTCCAACAACTCCCTCTGAATACCAACATCGACACCAATTTCAATGATTTAAGATTAAATAGACAATCAACGCTAGCAGACGGACATTGTATGATGCAAGCGGTGAAAGGATCCTTAGTAAAACAAACAAGAATTAACGATGAAAACATCTTAAATGTGATGCAAGCTAAAGCAATGGAGGAATCTTTCAATTACATAAAAGATTACGAAGCCTTCACTGAGTATAAAAGAGATGATAGGTTTCTCTCCGAGATAGAAAAATGTTTTGAAAACAACGAGTACAATGGCAGTTTTGGCCATCAAGTCCTGCAATTCTCAGCAACGCACTCAAAATACAAATCTCAATCTTAGATGAAACAAACCCGGACAGCGTTACGAAAACTCTAATGAATCCAACCAACCTTAGGAATGATGAAACTGCTCAATGCTCGATATTTGTAGGTAAGAAAGAGGACCACTATAGTAGTCTTGCGCCCACCCACCATCTGTAGCCACATTCCGAACAACAAAATACTACAGCGAAGCGAAACAAACACGTGGAAACAAATGTGCAGTGTTCCAATAGGTATTCTCCCTTGCAATACGACAATGATACATCCATATTCGAAGATGAGATGCCTCTGCAATTATCCCTAAGTGACATCAAATGCCCTGTAAGTAAAAACAAATGACTAGAGGCACAAACTGTTTAAGCTGGGAGCATCAACCCCCCTCAGCAACAATGTCTATAAATACCCATCAAAACCTAAATAATATCGTGATTAAACATACAAACGTTGGAAGCTTAAGAACAAAGATGGATCACATGTTAATGATGATGAGGGAGACTCAATTCACATTCTATGTCTGACTGAAACCTGGCTGGAATCTGACATTAACACTACCTCCATCGAGATTGACAGCTTCAATGTTTATAGAAAAGATAGAGAAAGAAAAGAAGTTGGAACCGTAATTTATATGCGAGAAGAATATACCTCTTCTCAGGTTATGCTTAAAAACAGCAATAAAGTTGATGACCTTTGGGTCAACATCCAGGTACGAAAAAATAGATCGTTTGTTGTTGGTTCTCTATAAAGACCACCCAAAGCAAGTGTATAGTCTTTTCAAGACATTGAAAAAAAAATTCGAGAAGCTTTAGGCTTTGAAAAGACGCTGTACATTTTGGGAGATTTCAATTATATGTAGCCGATTTTAGACAGACTCGGGCTGCATCAGCTCATAAAAAGTTCAGCAAGAATTATTCCCGAATCTCAACCTGCAGAAGATCTAATCATACAGTAAGTAACAATCCGTCTTCCATTGTTACTAACAGACGTGGAGCCCAATTGCTTCTCGGACCACCATTAAATAAACTACACCATTGACATCAAAAAAGAGAAGAAACAAGTATACAAAATAACCTGTCGTACAAAAAAAATTAGACAGCGGATAATTTCAGAGCACAACTAGTGGCAAACGTCGAGATGATAAAACCGATTCATTGCACAAATTAATGGAGACAGTGACCAAACAGCAAAAGTCAAATGGAAACCAAAGCAAATACCGCAACATGAAGTAAAACGAGCTGTATTTGCCTTGAGGAACACAATTCTACAGGAATAGATGGTTTAGCCCAACAATATCTGAAAGATAGCCTAGTAATTACCTTGCCTTATATCAGCACAGTTATTAACACCTCCATAGCAAGTGAAACTTTTCCAGAGATCTGAAAGCATGCAATCAAATAACCAATTCATAAATCTGTGGACAAGAATGAACCATCCAACTTTAGACCGATCAGTCATCTGACAATCCTATCCAAAATTCTGGAAAAGGTAATATTTATCCAATTGATTGATCACCTCGAATCAAACAAGCTGTTCAATGACTGTCAGTATGCTTATCGGCGAAAATTATCAACAAAAGACGCATTTATGAGCATCACTGAATATCTGTGGAAAACTTTGATAAGGGACATATATCTCGGCTGGTATTGTTAGACCTATCGAAACCATTCGACATTGTAAGCTATCCAATTCATTTTGGCAAGCTTCGCAACATTGGAATAGACCCTACTTGGTTCAAAGGTTAACTGATAGATCGGCAACAATCTGTTAAACTCGAAAACGCAACTATGTCAGAGCCGACCACAGTTTCCTTTGGGGTCCCTCAAGGTTTGATACTTGGCCCTTTGTTGTTCCTAGTTTTTGTAAATGACATCGACTGTGTATTACCAAAAAAATCAAGCGAAACGTAATATACGCTGATGATGTTCAAATATTGATTTCCCGAAAACCGTCAGATCTGAATGCGCTGAAAGACGACGCTGAGACAGCCGTAAGTAATCAGAAATCTTGGTATAATAAAAATTAACACGAGGTCAACTCTGGAAAAACGAAAAGCCTCTTGTTCGACTTGAACTCAAAAAGAAAAGCAGTTCCAATGAATTTCTCGATCAGGATAGGCAAATCTAACATTCTGGTTGAAGATAAAGTTATAAGTCTGGGAGTATGGTTTCATCCTAATCTTTCCTTCAAACACCACGTAACTACTCTGTGTTCCAAGCTGAATGGATTTCAAATCAAGATTACTGATTTCCTACGCTTTACTATTTTCTCACATCAACTGCTGTTTTTCAATTTGGGGGAAATGCACCGAAACTCAAAGAGAGAAAGTGCAACGTTCCATAAACTTTGCGACAAGAATAACCTGCGATGGTAACCACAGAAAACGAGACCACGTAAGTCCTCTCCTCGAAACATTACAGTGGTTCAATATCGATAACAAACTGGGACTTCATGAGTCGATCAGAATTCATAAAGACCTTCTAAAAAAACATTCATTCGGCAAACAAAGGCACATAGATTCTCGAGGTGAAAAGAGAAATCGATTCATAAGAAATAATGATACTCTGCACGTTGAACACAGGAAAACAGATACTGCCTATAGAGCTTTTTCGATAACCGGACCCAAATCCTAGAACAATCTCCCAACAAGCCTCATAAATCTTAAATCCAACACGTCCTTCAAGAATAAGCCTAATGAATATCTATAGACCGATCAATTCAAAACCATGACTTTGCCCACAAACACAAGTTAAATACATAATACCAGTAACCAGAAAATGCACTCTGTTCTTGACCGTGTCCAAAAACACCACCACCATAACTCTCAACATTGAGACACCATCTAATAGTTTTTACTCCGACTATAAATATTTTTTCTATGATGCTACCGATCCCAATTGTCTTTGCCAATTACCATAAGTGTTAACTAGTGTTTTGTCTATTTCTATGTTTCAAATGTCTCAATCGTTTTAGTATAATTAAAATACTAGCTCAGTCTTTTTCGAGGAACGATAGGCAGCTTCCAACTTTGAACAAAGGTTAACTCGATTTTATCATAATTTATTGAATTATTTCTAACAATTACAGTACCATTTGATGATATAATCATGGCCTTATGAGCTAATATTTAGCTTTGTCTTCTATAACAGAAGTATATTCATCTGACTTTTGTACTCCAGTATTGTATTATTCTGCTTGTCAATCATTTCCTATCGGTCATAAAGTGTGTATATTATATATTTATTGTTGGGTATGTATTTTATGTATAACTTTTTTGTATAACTTATGTCGCCTATTCACCCAATCATTATTCATACAATGGTTTTGACCCATCTTCACAAAATAGTTGGCGCTTTTCGATTTCCAAACCCCATGTTGTATTCATATTTTCTGTATAATTCATGTCGTCCATCAACACCTTTATCATCGTAAAATAATGTAGACTTCTCATTACAATATGTTAGCACATTTTGCTGTCCCAACCCCATGTTCTCGGGACTCGAACCACGTGCATTTGTGATTTCCCGCCCCGTGTACTTGTTGTTTTCCACACCCATTTATTTTGTTATTTATTCACCCCATGTATTTCTTATTTCTCTAACCCGCGTGTCACTGGTTTTCCCAACGCTACGTAGTCGTGATTATTTTGTCATAATAGACATTTTCAGTACGTGCACTGATGATACTATTGTAAATAATACTTCGCTCCATGTAATCCGAACCGGCGGCCCCTAGAGATGAGCTGCGACGGATTCAAATTGAACTCTCGTTTTCGTTAATTCAAATATCGTAGTTGGTTATGAAGTTTCATTTCTTATTTTTTAAGAATTTATTTATTGAAAATGAATGAAACCCCATTGCCAGACGATAGAAGTAAATGATTTAATAATAATAATACTAATAATAATAATACCAATCACCTGTTCTGTGGAAGTTGACAAGCTCGGAGAGTTGGCGCTTAGTAGTAATATTACTAGAACGTGTTCACACAAGCAGAATTGCAAAATGTTCTTCAAACCGTGGTCATTCGTGCGCATTTCTTCAATGGTAGTTGTTAATACGGTCCAGAAATCATATCAGACTATTTAGACGCTTTAAATGACTGTCATTTTATTAAATGGATCCTATTCCACCGATGTAAATCGTAAACAGAATTTCGATGGTGTGAAATCTAGTGCACCTTTAAACTATGAAAATCCAACAACGCAAGATTGAAACGGTAAGATTGAATCGTTTATAACGTTCATTGTACGATAAAAACCATGCATTGCCTCATAAAAAACACAGTGACGATACGTATCGTCGTCACGACTCAGTCCCACTTCAATTTGAATAAAAATGTTTCACTTGTGAGATAGCATAATTACGCTCTTTTTATCAGTTGAACCAACTGAATAGACACGGATCCTCTGTATTTCATCTGAAAATGGGCTGGGGTTCCCAAATAAACGGTCAATGCAAGTTTTTTCACCCCGTTACATAGTGACAGAATACTGTTCGAAATGCCTGAGTTAGAAGATTACGTTGAGCTATTGCCCTCCTCTTATTGTTTACACTTGGAATTTTCCTCGTCTGGTCCGACAGGACATAAAATACTGCGTCCCAACAACAATTTGAACTGTTTAATTACAGACACCATAAACACGATTAACAGAAGCGTCGGAAAGAAGCGTCAAAAACAAGCGTCAGAAAAAATCTATATTATCGGATGTCGTTTTCAATTCCTGATAGCATTGATTAGTAACGATCTGCAACAAATTTGCCAACTGTTTGCAATCTGCATCGAGTGAATAAATTCATAGTGCATTATCTTTCAAATTGATCGGCTCCCACTTCCTAAAATACATTGAAAGCGGTTGTCTCTACAGAGTTGATAAACTCATAAAAACAATGTATTGCATTTTTTTTCACATATTTTTATTTTTTTTGTTAATAAAAGAGAGTAGAATAATACCATTCAATTGAATTGAAACATTATTTTCCTCATCTACTTAAGCAAATGGAAAGGTCCTTACCTTGAGCGTGAGGAAAGCTTGGGCGAATCCTTTCTATTCCGCTTGAGATGTTTATGACAATTGCTTGTCATTTAGCACTCCCAGTTTATCTGCACTCGGATAGGCAATCCTCTCAAGGACCAACCAGTTCACTGAGAGCCAAAAAGATCTTTTCCAGTAGTTCTCTTCAGAGCCTTAAGAAAAAGACATCTTCAGGACCAGATCCTCCTAAAAAATAAAGTCATTTCAAGACAGGGACCTTCTAAAGACGGAAGATATCTTCGAAACCTAGACTACCTTAAGAGAAAAATATCTTCAGAACCGGAATCTCCTTACGAGGAAAGACATCTTCTGGACTGTGACCGCCTTGAGAAGGAAGACATCTACAGGGCTGACCCACCTTACGAGGAAATGCATTTTGGGTCCCGAGCCGGCCTAAGAGGAAAGACATCTTCAGGACCGGGAGCGCCTTAAGAGGAAAGACATTTTTAATACCGGGACCTTATACGAGGAAAGCTTTCCACTTTAGTTTATTGTCTAAGTCTTCTGCTAAGCCCTGATTCATCGACTTTCCCTTACGAATATTTGTATTCCTAATTAGTTCCCCCTTCATTGTCTATACAGATGTCGAAGTAAATACTGCAGGTTCACTGTTGCATTGAATAGGATGATTCTCTCGAACTTCTCGACAAACATCCTAGAGAGACAAAGGAAGTGCCGGAACAAACAGTCGATCTTTGGGCTCATCGCGTCTCTGCTCATCGATTTCGATTGAATATTTTGTGCCACACACACACCACGTGCACATGAAGCAACTACAGAAAAGAAAGGAGGAGATCCGAGTTGAGGCAGATCTAATACACGGTAAGAAATACAATCGAAAATAATGCCCTATGAGTATATTATATCGGAAAAATACAAACTTCACCCGACAGACTTTCTCATCATTTCTACCAGAACGTAAAATGAAAATTTTATGAAAATAAGAAAATTAATAACTTATTTATTAAATTACAGAGTTCGATTTAGACGATAGATGATTGCGTTAACATTCTCGGAGGTGATCATTGTTGAAAAATTAATCAACTATAATCTAAATATGATGATAAATTTACATGTATAGTGAATTGGTGATTGTGCCAATCACAGTAAACTTACGTTACAATTGTACGCTTACTGTGATTAAATGTCACGATGGTAATTTGACTGCGAATGTGTGTTATAATGGCCAAACTAACCAAATCAATGCTAGAATTTTTCATTTTATAACAATCTACCCAAAAAAACATATATACATGGCTTAGATGCGTAGATCATTGTCGCTGAGTCGGAAAACATCCCTTAAGATTATTGGATTTTTAAACACGTAAAAGGCCGCGATAGAGAGAAAAAAATTGGACTATAGAGAGAAAAATTGTACTGCTTTTCGCGGCAAACCGTGTGCGATGTCCTCCAATAGTCTGACAACAGAGACACTCCTCGTCGCGGATCAGTGGATTGTTGAGACAACATTCAGCAATACTGAAATTATATAAAAATCAATATACTAAATAATATTTTGCAGCCTGAGATATGATATCAGACAATAATGTGTTGATATGCATCCAATTCAGACCGGAAT
>SDVV010005544.1:0-19138 GCA_016164225.1 Gammarus roeselii | reverse complement strand
CATACCTGTCTCACTGCAAATATCTGATCGGTACACCCTCTACCACTCCTAAAGCCACACTGTTCCTCTCCGATTGCGCAGTCCGTACTGTCTCTAATCCTTTTGATCAGCACTCTCCCGTACAACTTACCAACAACACATAACAGACTGATACCTCTCGAGTTGCAGCATTCATTTCTATCTCCTTTGCCCTTATATAGCGGAACAATGCAGGCACTGCGCCACTCACTCGGTATCACGCCTGCCGCAAAACACAAGTTCAGTAACCTCATCAACTATTCGACAATCGTCACTCCACCCTTCTTCAGGCACTCGGTCGCAACTCCATCCAAACCAGGGGCTTTCCCTGCTTTCATCGCGTCCACCGCCTCCTGTACCTCTTCCCTGGTAATGTCCGCAGTAAGTCTTTCTCCCAAAACTGGCATCCGAGCACCACCACCCACAGCAACAATATCAGCCTCTCTGTCATCCTCGACATTCAACAACTGATCAAAATACTTGGCCTACCTCTTCCGTACATTACCACTTTCCAACAACAACTGGCCGTTTTCATCGTTCACCCCTTCCTCCTTCCCGGTCTCTCCCTTTCTCACCCTCTTCACCTCTTTCCAGAACATCTTTTTGTTGATTAGATTAATGATTAGATTAATTGCCTTAACTACACCGGAGCCCTTGTGAGTGTGATGTGTGTAGCAACACTTCTCCCACCGAGATCCGCCACTTATACCAAACCAGACATTACACTCATGAACCGCCACAGAGTGTAATGTCACGTGTCGTACATACACTTCCTTATTTACTAGATTAGAGTAACAGGAATTCTAAACGCGGAAGAGTAGATTTCCTTTAAGCGTCGAATATCGATTCGTCCTTTTCTCACATCAAAGTTCAAGTATTTATCGCGATGGGATTTTATCCATTTCAATAATGTCAATGGAAATTGACGTCAGCCAGATTTGATCAGAATGACTACCATGGTTACTTGTGTCAGGGTCGGTGTCCTTACGAGCACTGCCACTAATGATGCCACAAGTCATTGTCAGTCTCTGAGTGCGATTCATTTGACCCAGACCATTAAGTCTAGAGAAAAGTCTCCAGCCACATCAACGCAATTGGCGGTCGCTTGTGCATCACGCTTTCCAACAGATGGACAAACAGGCATAAATGAAGCACTGTGCAATACTCTTCACAGAGCACAATAGGAAGGGGTTGAAAAGCATCTTACCATCTATGACTAACCCTCTTCATCCATACTACGAATTTGAGGTTACTGCAGCTACCTACTAGCACTTCTCAGCTTGGTGTCGTTTACTCGCTATCTACTGGATTATCCCAAGCGTGCTTGGCAATAGCCATGTGCTGATCACAAATCAAGGCATGCATTCTTTACGCACGAGTTAACACTTCACCCTACACAGGAGTCTTACTAGTATGTTGTAGTGCGCAGCTCCCAACCAAGCAGTAGTCTGACACCCTTGCACTACTTCAGTGCATTAACAAACTGGCGCAGCATCACATGCGGCTCGACTGACTCTACACATCGCTGGCAGACGTAGCTCATCGCAGAAGTTGTCCAATTGTACACACTGGGCCAAATCAGGACCTAAGAGAGTGCCCTTCTCATTCCAGCCATCGCTGGATCAACAGAGGGGCGACCATCTTTCTTCGTCAGCAGCCTGGCCCTCACCGTCTGGCACGAAAAATTACTTCCGTTTAACGACCGCTAGGCGCTAAGTGAAATAAACTATGTGCCAGCCTCGCGACTTCAACAAACACTGTGAGCACAGAGTCTTTAGGGTGCAGGAGCCAAGTGATACGAGTACAGGTGCTAGTTTTGGGATAAGTTGGTTATATTAGATTACCAGCTCGGTGGCCGAGTGGGTAGGGCGTCGGGCTCTCCTCACAATAAAGATGGAGGTAGTAGGTTTGAGCCTACCTGACCCCGAGTGAGGCATTCGGCGAGCCCATAAACACCGTGGTTGAAGAAAGGCCATCCGGTGGCTGCTATATAAGCAAAAAATCTTATTAAGAAATCCAATTAGTTACTTGGATTACTATCGCGATAGTCAATGGATAAGATGGCTATAGCAGAACACTGTCCTTAACACTCATCCATCAGTCTCTGCATGGGTTGACTTTGTACGATCATGGGTGTTAAACTAACAATTACGACCTTACACTTTCCGAACACATTAAATCATCCCTTACAATTTTCTAACTACAACCTACTAATCGAAGACAATCAAACAACAACACAAAATCACACATCTTCGGAATTCATTTCTACTACCTACTAAACATCTCTATTTTTTTTTCATAGTCATTACCTCGCAGGAAGTTCTTGAGATAGGTACCTTGTAGGAAGTCTAATCTAGACGTGCATCACAGGCAACCGGACTAAAAGTTATCGCGCTGCCTTGGGTGCATTTGTGATGCCGTCAAAGGCCCGGAACCACTGCTGCTCGGGGTATAGAATAGTTTCGTAGCTCAGGTACAGCAAAACATAACATGGAACCTAGCGTGTACCAGCTGCTTGTGCGAGTATGGAAGCTGCAGCTATTTGAGAAAGCTTGTAGATCTCCAACGCACCCATACTGCGAAATTGGACAGAGCTAGCAAAGACCACTGCTTTATTCAATTCGAACGGTGAACAACTGATAAAAGTTTCAGTGGAGATGAATTGATTTTGACAAATAGCATGCCAGAAAATACAACATAAGGCAGATGAACATTAAATACTTACGAATAAAAAGAAAAAAAAATCAGTTGTTATAAGGATCTTCAAAACCCGAATTTCATGATTTTTAAATTATACGTTTTTTTTTAAACACAACTTTTTAGTTGATTATATACTTCTTGAAATTGAAAAAATAAACCTTTTCCAACTCTTACTTGGGCAGCATATGAGTGTACATCACGTTTCTTATTGCTCATGCATACGAGTGTTCTCGATTCCGTGCACAGCTTAAATACATGTCTCTTGGAAGGTTGTGCTGTGGAGTGGGACATAACTGGCCTAGGCATTGAAATTTCATCAAGAGACAAGGCAGCACAGTCTATAGTCATTAATCACCCTTCATTATCATGGTAGTATTCAAATTGAAATGGAAACATCAGGGACAACTCTCACTGTAACTGAAACAGCCATCAAGATGAGGGTCACGATGAATTTAAAAATGGAATGGGTTGCGAAGCAACAACAATGGAATGGGTTGCGACTACAACAACACAGATACAGATACAGACACTAGGCCGCATCCCCCAGAAGGGGGGGTGGCCGACGGCAAGGCGCACCTCACACCCTCACACAACTTAGCCCTACGTATTAAAGATCACCAAAAATCAACGAGACATGAATGGCATTATCAAAATAGTATCGTAATTGCCATCGATTACTTGTTAACGATACGGTGAAACACAATTCGGTTATCAAGGTACTCAGGCTTGGTTGTCTTGTGAACCAAAACCACGCTGTTAGTGGCACGTGGAGAAGTAGACAACTGCGATCGCTTACGTCGACTACCTTAAACATATTCGTTAACTGTTGTGAGACGGCAGTTTGAGGACTGAGTGAGAGGCCTTTCCAGTACAAGTTGTATACATAGGAGTTATTGTTTGTAAGGGAGTAATGTTGGAACGCTTCCGGTGACGCTTGTTATACAGAGAATAGTGAGTCAGTAGCAAGTGGAACGTCAGATAGTCATCGTGGGCCTCTCAACCAGCACACAAAAACTCGAAATTCACCGAGTTAGGGCATTCCACGTTGCATTGAAATGTGTTATAAAAAATTAGGGCACAATTCATTGGCGAGTAATAAGAGGTTTTAATGCCATAGGTACATGAAATACAAACGCATGCAGTGAGATAATACAATGATCGGTAAATGCTAACATGTGATTCATATGGAGATAGATCGAGCAATTATATAGGTCATATCAATGAATAAATGTGAGCAATGGTAGTAGAGAAGTTTGACATTAGTCTTAAAAGGTATAGACGAAAAGGAAAATTACCCATTAATAAATATTGAACTGGAGCGGGACACTAACACGACACTAAAGAAGATATAAATGTAAGGATACTATAGGATGTCGTCAGTGTACCGAACCTCCCTGGATATTGTCAAAACTCCAATGTCCTCATTAATGTACCCACCAGCTGTCGGCGATTGATTTCTAGCACGAGTCAAGGTCCATCAAGCACCGAACGTCAAATCAGTTATTAATGGAATAATAAGTTATCGTTCATCTACGAATTTGATTCGACTCCAGATATGCCCAAGATACTTTCGTCGAGCGGGTTTAGAAGCGCTTGATCTAAAGGCTGCTTCTACAGCTACAGTAGGAGTGGCCTACAGTCGCTTTTCGTTAACATCAGGTGTCACCTTGGAGATTACTAGCGTGCGGCGACAACTAGCTAAAGTATCAATAGGTAACTTGCTGTGAAAACGCCTTGTAAAACATGGCGCTCAAGCATTATCTTACTAATACAACCACTCAGGATTTAGATCATCACGGGAGCAAACAACAAGCCCTATACACGCACTCTCAAGATGATTAGTTTCAGTGATGTTACTGAAGCACCTGATTCAAATTCCCTCTGCGCACCCAAATTCAAAAAGCACAGCGATCAGCAGAAACCGGTAACAGGTTGAAATTTCGGAAAACGTTGGCTAGGAAGTGCTTGCCAAATACAGTAGCAACAAGAATTATCAGCGGAAGCCGTCCGAAAAGATTCGTGCAGAGATCGCTCAACGGATTGTTGAATTAATCTAGATATCGTTTCTGACTCAGCGTTGGGAATGTTTAGATCAAAATAAGAGTGAACAGGGGCAAGAAGAACAGTAGATCTCGCTTGGCCTCCACTCTTAAAGAGGCAACGCTCGTTATTCTCAGCCAGAATACCGAACTTGGGATCAGAATAACGCTCAGTAGTGAGAACCTGTCAGGACAGTGCACATCTCATTGGATTAGACGACTAATACAGATACAGACACTAGGCCGCATCCCCAAGAAAAGGGGGTGGACGACGGCAAGGCGCACCTCACACCCTCATACGCTCACACAACTTAGCCCTTTTGAGCTAAAGAATCCGACCGGTACCCCCTCAACATACACTCTGGGTCACGAGTGCAGTCCGAAGATCTGTCGTCAGCAGCAGGGCCCGACAGTTTTCACTGGTTTACCCCCGCCGCGTCATGGCCGGGCCCCCCCCCCCCCCCCCCCCCGACCATCCCGACAGCGGGGTGCTAAGGGTGGGAAAGCACATCAGAGCAGCGTCAAAATCAACCATTCACAACCATTCTCCACTCACGCCTGTTCATTGCACGCTCTCTCGCCACCTCCACATTCATGTTTCTCCTTCCCAACGCCTGCTTCACACCATCCAATCACCGCAACTTCGGTCTACCCCTAGGCCTGCGACCACTCGCCTCAGCATTCATCACCCTTTTCACCTATCTCCCTTCATCCATCCTTTCCATGTGCCCGAACCATCTCAGAACACGCGAATCCACTCTGTCCTCCAACTTCTCCACCATCCCTGTACTGTTTCGAACCACGTCGTTGGTGATCCGGTCTCTCAGCGTTACTCCAGCCATGCTCCTCAAACATTTCATCTCGAATACATTCAACCTTCTCCTCTCCTCTGCTCTCACCCCCCAAGCCTCACTCCGTAGAGCACAGATGGGACAACAACACCCTCATACAGCCTTCTCCTTGCTTCCATCCCCAACGTCCTACAGCTCACTACACTCTTTAGTGCACCCAACACTTTACATCCCTCCTTCACTCGCGCCTTCACTTCAGTTTCCACTTGTTCAGTTATCTCCACATGGGGGCCCAGCTACTTAAAACACTGAACTTCCTCCATGAGCTCAGACAGCCAACAACAGAAGGGGGCTGGTACTTTCGAGACTAGCTACCTATTATATTACTTCTGAGGACTTCTTCTCTGCCTGAAAACTAAGTAATTGAACAGTGTCAAGTTAGTGAATTTGGACAATGGCATCAATTTGATTTATATTTTAGGTAAATAGCTTTGCCTGAAATTGCATAGGCTATTACAAAGCTAACACAGCGTTATGCAAAGTATAATTGTAGCAAAAATACGCTGTCTCAGTCAGTGACTACTAACAGGAACCACAATGATAGGACATCAAGGCCACTGGGATAAGGTTAATTGCGATGGACAAATTATTCTACTCTTCAACATCGTGAACTACTCGGAGCACTCGGGGTATTGACTTCTAATATTAGAAAGGTTCACAGAAATATAGCAACCGTTAGTTGCTATGTTGGGCTAACAATCAGGAACATTAACAAACGCCTAGCACGTACGAGTGATAATGGGAATATATATTATAAAAAAACACCTTCGGTAATGCTCCATGATACAAAAATAAAAAATATCTATACATCACACACTGAAACCATTTTAGACAAGGTAGGTCTTGGATTCGAACAATGGAACTAGACCGCTTTTCGGGGTAAATAATAGTCGAATGATACCAACTCGTGATTCCGTCTTCACAAAATATTCGTTCAAATATACAAGATAAAGACATGTTCACACAACACAAGACAGCAATAAAATAGTATATACGTATTTGAACTGTAAACAATGAATACCGTAATAACAAAATAAACTGTGACTGAAATTACATTCACGGCAGGAAAAAATGAGACTTGCAATCATTCTAAGAATTGTCAGAGAAACTCCTGGGAGACGGGGTTACAATTGGAAGTACAAAATGTACCTTACCTCAAACGTAAGGAGAGAGTAGAGACTTCATTGGCTGCAAGGTCATTAACCTTTGCAAGATGATTTCATTCTGATTAACGCCCTACGATTTCATTCGTCTATCGCCTGAAGGTTATAATCCATCTAAACGCTGGACTATTTGATTTTTCACAAGGTGACGACTCAATTCTTCTCTGCGTGCCCCTCTTCCTATGTAAGGGTAAATAAAATGATCCTTGCCAGCATTCAACGGAAAATCCTTGCCAGCATTCAACTGTAACCCTTGTAACCCGCAGCCTAATAGCAGCAAGACCATGTTACTGACCGTATTTTTACCCTAGTGATCCGGTAGGATCAAACCTCCAACCTTCGCTTTCTCATGAAAATCGATTGCAAACGCGGTGACCACAAACCACGCTGCCAAAAAGCTGATACTGAATGTCCCAACACTGCTTTCACGAGTACGGAAAATGTTCCCTTTCAGAACATTGGCTGGGACGTATAATAAGGAGCACAACTCAACTTCGGGGAAGAGGTGACCTTCCTGATTGTATCTGAAGTTTGCAGGTTAGAAATAACATTTAGCGTCATTGGCATCGTTGAGCACATATCACAGGACTCAGTGAGAAGTAGCTACGAGGAACAACGGTGAACAATCGCAGTGAGAACTCTAGTACTGTAATACCGCCGAAGACGCATAGGGGGCACATAGCTAACCAGGGTCCAAACAGAATCCATGGCTCACAACGTCCTCCAATCCAACCCTCTGAGACCCTTCTCCCCGATCTCTTTCGTTCCACACTGTACTTCGTTCCGGCCACTGCTAACTTCTCTCCTCCTACCAGTACCGTTTTGGCAGACATCAGGACCCACTTATACTCTTTTAATCACACCTCGAGCAATCTTTTTATCTCCTGAACTTGAGAGGTGGTCGCCTATCCGCCGTCACTACCGGCATTCGGCCTGCCTCTTCTTCCGCGGTCGCCTCCAAAACCCTCGCCGGAGCCTCCTCTGACTGACACACAGGAGTTGGTGCTGGCAGCAACAACAAACAGGGGGCACGGAAACTACATCGGGCGATGAAGAGCGATGACGGTATACAAATAAATAATAAATATTGAAATTTCTTATAGCCACATACATTTGGTTCAGAATTTTTCAAAAGTGCTACTAGATCCCAGGGACATCACGAATATACATATCAAGTGATATGTTACTTTCTTGGACATGTTAAAATGAGACTTGTCTTACCTGGAGTGGTCATCAGTTCAAACTCTGACACAAACTGGAGTCGAAGCTATAACAAAACAGTGATTTCCACAGCACTATGGCTACGGCAAACCAACTAAATGACAAATAATAACCAGCTAGCTAAATGACAAATAAAATACCTAAATGATTCTGTCGCCAAAATATAATTACAAGTCATGTGAAATGTGGAGTAAACAATTGCAAGGGAGTCTCTAAACAACCTAATTTGTATGTATGTAAGAATAAATAGATATGCAGACATTTCTACCAAATATGGAGGGTGGCCAAGTTAGGCTGACATAGAAGGGGTAGGTTATGAATTCCACCGCCATGTCCTTGGTGAGGCCCGAACTCACAACATGCAGTGCTCAAGGCTATCTCTTCAGTCGGGTACGCAAACCGCTCAGCCACTGTGGCCTCACAACCTTATTTCCTGTCCATCCGTACCAGGCGGGCACGACTATTTCTTAGTTAGGTCACACTAGATTGGTTAATCTTATAGCTAAAAACGTTAACAACGGGCCTGTCTAACGAAGAACAGAGCCTCTGTTCGCTGTATTGTTCTTGGAGACACCAAGTTACAAACAACCGTGTCCAAGTTACCGACATCAGCTCAAGGTGGTAACGACATGTGTCACCGGTCGTTTAGAAGTTTGTCAACATTCATCACACGCTAACCAAACACGGTGAGGGAAACAGCACGTAGAAAAAACAGGTTAGATGTATTGTTGCGCACTTTCAAGAATTTCAAAAGAACTCATCATTTATATTGAATTTTGAGGTCTGATTCATTTTCAACTCTGCCCACTTTGTTGACCGAGTCAGATAAGGAATCGATTTGTTTTTCACTCTAATAAACTTGTTACGTGGTGCCATGATGAACATGGGCACCGCGAGATTCCTAAATGGTCCCCGACAGGAGTGCAATAATCTTTACGCTTTCCTACGACAAGCTCAAATTTTGTAAAATCCGTATAATGGTAGTGATAATGATGAAAGAGTTTGCTATTTATCCTTATAAGAAACAAATATCACACTTCGGTTTTCAAATAGCAATGCCACCGTTGTTAATTGCACAGTTTCCCAAAATTTGCGCTGGTATGTTACAGAAAAGTAGCTGTCTATAGTCACAAAGCTCAATGAGCACTGACCAAACCGAACACTATACAAGAAATGGTCCTCTACGACCAGAACTATCCGGGCAGCTCATCAACGACAGCATGACACCCTAATACATAGCTTCCAAAAAACCAACGTACATTCAGTGTTATCTTGAGGTAGCTACTATAACGCCGCAGCCTCTTTGGATGCAGTCAGCTGGCAAAGCGCCGTCGCATACTCCGGAAGTTTTCTATAAACCCAGTGCTCGCTACCATTAGTCTCAACACCGGCGTCAGATCCCGCCTCAACCCTCCTGAAGAGTTTACCACAATACAGCTCGTTTCTAGCTCGCCGCGCGGCCTCGTACGCCCGCTGCATGTCCTCCAGTCGACGCTTGTGCGCCGTGGCGGTGTCGAGGTCGTGTCGCATGAGAGCCGAGGTCACGTCTTGCCAGAGTCGCCGAGACTCACCCTCGCCTTGACTTCGCAAGGGCCTCACCCTCTTGCGGGCCACCAGAGGCAGGCTGCGGACGTCCAGCACCTCGGTGAGGAAGTCCGACGAAGTTAAAGAGGTGTGAGCTAGCTCCATCTTGGCGTCCCACTCGCCGTTGAGGCGGGTGAGCACCTCACCACCGCGACCACGCACCTCTCCGGTCACACGGTGCAGGCACCCGCCGTAGAATGGCTAAGAGGGAGGACGAGGGTTAGGGTTTAGAGTGCTTCAATGTTATACAAATCCATATTGCCTTCGCTGTTCTATTTTACATAAACGATTTCAGCATCAAAATAAACATTGTATGTGCTTCACAGATTTATTTTCTAAATTACGCAACAGCACTAGTCCTACCCATGTATTTCCCTGAGCCATCATGTGTACAGGTAACCAAGCCCTCCCTCTCCTCCAGATACCTTTGTATGGAAAACGATGGGGGCGGAGTGACCCGTCTCAAGGCACGCAATGTTGACCCTGCCCCCGAGCTCTGCCCAGGGTTCCGTAAGGATGCTGCGGGCGAAAGCAGAGGGCATGGAAAGGCTGTAGGTCTCGGTGCGATACGTTCTCTTGCTGATGCTTGACGGAGCGACGGAGTCAGCACTGGCTGGGCAACTGGAGGATGCAGCATTCGATTTGTGCTGGGCATCGTTTGCCAGACTACTACCTTCAACAGAAAACGTCATAGCGTTTGTGGATGTGTTTGTGCCATCTGCCTGGTCGGCACATTGCTTCAGTGAATTGAACTCCACTATTGAATCGTCAGGTACGTCTACAACATCCACTTTCGATCTTGGTGACACGAACGCTGCATATTCATCATTCTTTGAATGTTGATCAGAGTCAGCGTCTTCGTCGACGGGGATACCGCCCACAGTGAGTGTTATGTCACCAAGAAGGTTGACACCGATGGACATCCCCATGAATTTCGATTTAGTCCAGATGTGAGCATTTATGCAAATCTTCTTCTCCGGACACTCGAAGTAGAAGGCAGACACTGAGAGAAAAGAAGGGATGTAAAGAACAAGGAAAAGGAAAATTTTTGCTACAAATTAGGAAGAATTACGAATGATCCACAAAGTTAGGCCGGCGTCCATGTGTTTTCTATCCACAGTAAGACATCACTTTGTTCCTCAAAAGTGCTCAACTTCACAAAGATTTTGCTCTAATACTAGACTATCTGTTCAATGAATCAGCAACAGACGAAAATCCTACGTCTAGCGTCTCGAGAAAGACTTCTTCTTGACCGCACTAAACAATACCAATGTGAACAAAAAAAAACTAGATTAGAGTGACGAGGTTTTCTAGCGTGCTGGAGCCAGTGTCATTCTGGCGCCGGACGTCAAATCAGCAAACAGTGCTGCATCATGTGAGTATTTTTTTTCTGTTCATATGTTAGAGTTAGGCTTACTACTGCGTAAAGTCAATGTCCTTTACTCAGCGATTGTCAATGGTATGTACGGGTGCCAAAGTAGGTACAAGAACCCCTAAGGTGCTGAAGCCATTTAGTCCTGGCACTTCCCGGGTGGCCCAGTAAGGAAGATTAACACACTACCTGCCCTGCTTCAGAGCCCAAGGATCTACAGTCGTCCTTAAGGTGCCGGGGGGTACGCGCTCCAACACCTGCTGAGGGGGAAGATGAAGAAGAGACAGAAAACGGGGATCCCATGCATGAGAAGGAATAGTCGTAGAAAAAGGTTGCATGAAAGAACGAGCGCAACTTGACTGTTATTTGCCACCCGAAAGGAGAATAGTTAGAACCGGTATGTGAATGTTTGAGTGAGTGTGTCTGTGCGTGCGTGTGTATGTGTGTGTGTTTGTGTGCAGCGACTATTAGGAGAGTTGTTAAGAAGGAGTCTGAGACAGGTTTAAGAAAATTTGAACTAAACATAAGATGCAAATGAGGTAAATAAAAAGTCAAGCAAATCAGGATAGGGGAGAAAAGAAGAGATAGTAAAGGGTGAAAAAGATCGGAGTCTGAAGAGAAATAAGTTTGTTCACCCTCCCGGTTGGGCCATGACTTTGTGCGGCCCGTGAACCTAACAGATGTCTAGGATGGGAAGGGAGGGGCAACAGGACAGAAAGCGATGTCTACCTGGAGGATGGTGTGACACTTGCTCCGCCGCGAAGCGTATGGTAACGTAATCAGAAGGGGGGCTTCCTTCCTCTGCTGGAGTTGGCACAGAGTGATCCTCGTTTCTTGGACTGGCCTGTAGAGTTTGGCCCTTGCAAAGGAAGTGAGAAAGACGGCGGTCAATCGCGTGGGAGAAAGTTGATCAGGTGGTAGATAGATTTAAAGCGAAAGGTTGGGAGTGGTTCAGCAAGAGCTTTGATTTACCTGAAGCTGCTCAGACATACAGATACAGACACTAGGCCGCATCCCCAAGGAAGGGGGGTGGCCGACGACAAAGCGCACCTCACGCCCTCATACGCTCACACTCACACAACTTAGCCCTTTTGTGCTAAAGGGTCCGGCCGGCACCCCCGCAACATACACTCTGGGTTACGAGTGCAGTCCGAGGATCCGTTGTCAGCAGCATGGCCCGACAGTTTTCACTGGTTTACCCCCGCCGCGTCATAATGGCCGGGCCCCCCCATCCACGACCATCCCGAAAACGGGATGCCAAGGGCGGGAAAGCACATCAGAGCAGCGTCAAAATCAACCATTCACAACCGTTCTTCACTCACGCCTGTTCATTGCACGCTCTCTCGCCACCTCCACATTCATGTTTCTCCTTCCTAACGCCTGCTTCACACCATCCATCCACCCAAACTTCGGTCTATCTCTAGGCCTGCGACCACTCGCCTCCGCATTCATCACCCTTTTCACCAATCTTCCTTCATCCATCCTCTCCATGTGCCCGAACCATCTCAGAACAAGCGAATCCACTCTGTCCTCCAACTTTTTCACCATCCCTGTTCTGATTCGAACCACATCGTTGGTGATCCGGTCTCTCAGCGTTACTCAAGCCATGCTCACCAAAACATTTTATCTCGAAAACGTTCAACCTTCTTCTCTCCTCTGCTCCCACTCCCCAAGTCTCAGCTCCGTAGAGCACAGTTGGGACAACAAAACCCTCATAAAGTCCTCTCTTTGCTTCCATCCCCAACGTCCTACAGCTCATTACACTCTTCAGTGAACCCAACACTTTACACCCCTCCTTCACTCCCGCCTTCACCTCAGTTTCGAATAATTCAGTCTTCTACACATGAGAGCCCAGGTACTTAAAACATTGATTTTTTTTTCAACAATTCTCCATTTAGGAGGACACTAATTCTGCTCGCATCGACAGTCTTCGAGCATCTCATTACATTACTCTTACCCACGTTCACTCGAAGCTTCCTCCTCTCACACACTCTACCAAACTCTGACATTAGCCTACATAGCTTCTTCTCTGAATCCGCAACCAGGGCCGTATCATCAGCAAATAGCAACTGGCTGAACTGCCAACTCCGCCAATTCGCTTCCAACAGTTCCAAGCCACGACCCAGCACACTCACGTTCACCTCCTTGACCACTCCATCCATATAGAAATTGAACAGCCAGGGAGACATCACGCATCCTTCTCTCAGTCCCATTTTCACTGTGAACCAATCACTCACCTCGCTTCCCACTCTGCCAACATAAAAACTCTGCACCGCTTTCAACAGATGTCCGCAAACTCCATACAAACGCAACACCCTCTACAGCGCTTCCCTGTCAATCCTGTCGTATGCCTTCTCTAGATCCATGAAGGCCCAGAACACATCTTTTCCTTTGGCAATGCACTTCTAACAGACCTGTCTCACTGCAAAATTCTGATCGGCACTGTTCCTCTCCAATTACGCAGCATTCATTTCTATCTCTTTTGCCCTTAAATAGTGGAACAATGCAGGCACTGCGCAACTCAATCGTAACAAAGCCTGCCACAAAACACAAGTTCAGTAACCTCACCAACCATTCGACAATTGTTAATCCACCTTTCTTCAGGCACTCGGTCGCAACGCCATCCAAACCAGGGGCTTTTCCTGCTTTTATCACCTCCACCGCCTCCTGCACCTCTTCTTCCCTGGTAATGTCCGCCACAAGTCTTTCTCCCAAAACTGGCATCCGACAACCACCACCCACAGCAACAATGTCAGCCTCTGTCATCCTCGACATCCAACAACTCATCAAAAAACTCGGCCCATCTCTTCCGTACATCACCACTTTCCAACAACAACTGGCCATTTTCATCTTTCACTTCCTCCTTGTTTCGTGTCTCCCCTTTTCTCCCCCTTTTCACCTCTTTCCAGAACATCTTTTCTTTGTCCTCAAAATTCTGGCACAACCGTCTGCCCTACCTGGCATCATCGTCCCTTTTGCCTCTCCTCACCACTAGCTTCATCTCGTTCCTCGTCTCTTTGTATCTTTCATAAGCCACCACCGACTTCACCGACAACCACTCCTCAAACGCCCTTTTCTCCGTGCATATGCCAGTTTGACCTCCTCGTTCCATCACTCGCAACCTTTCCTTCTACACCCGCCCACACGGCGTGCACCACACACCTTCTTCGCACATCTCAGCAGCGCATCCTTTAACGTCTCCCATTCTTCCTTCACATCTCTCAGGTCCTGTCCTCTCGCATTGTTATATTCTTCGCTCAACACCTGCTGGAAATCCTCGGCTCTACTTCTCACATCCAGTCCACTCACTGTCACTAACTCTCTTCTTCCTCCCACTCGTTTGTTGCCCTTCCACTTCTGCTCCACTATCAGGTTTTCTATCAGGTTTTCTCCACTGTCATTTCTACCGAGAACGCCATACCTCCCTATCACATTCTCCACCACTACATCTACAACTCTCGCATCAAGGTCACCCAGTACAATTACATTGAACTGACCTCCAAAACTCTCAATACACTCACTCAGGTCAGTCCAGGATTGCTCTCTCTCTTCTTCACTCCTCTCGCTGCCAGGTCCATAAGCACTCACAAATGCCCATCTTTCTACGCCTAACTTGACTTACACTCACATCAATCTTGAAGACACCTCCTTCCATTCGGTAGCGCTACGAGCCAACCGATCACTCAATATCAGGACCACACCTTCTCGTGTCCAACCTTCCTCCACACCAAACTCACATTCGCCCTTGCCTTTAAATTTGGTCTCACTCAGCGTCAACATATCAAACTTCCTCCTCACAAACATTTCACCAATCTCTCTCCGCTTTACCTCATTCGTACTACAGCCACGCACATTCAGCGACCCTAACAATAGGGTTCGGAGAGGCGTGAGCCTCTCCTCCTCTCCTGCTCAGACATGGATAAGATCAAGAGGATCCATTTCCACCGGAGCAATGACGCAAGTCTTTGTGAGCTCCTTCGTAGGCAGAGCTGCTCAGACGTCATATCTGACCCGAAAGTACTTGTGGCTTCGTTACACACGAGTTGCTCTCAGACGGATAATTACTCATTGACAACCAGAACCCGACTATCAACTTTTAGCCGGCCCTGCGATAGGTAGCCCCGGGCTTACCGTAAGGCAGGCCCTAGGCACTCTCCAGCCACACTGGAAGGTCTCCCCAATAATAGGGTTGTAGGGTTTCTTGGCCTGCGATCCGTGCCTGCCAACGTGCACACTTGTCAGGTACCAACGCACCACCGCCAGCAGCCGCTCCTCGCTGTTGCGGCAGTCGCCAATTCTGGAGATAAGATCATATTAGTACGTAGCTACAGACGTTCAATAATTCCGATCTCATTCGGAGAGTGACTATGTTAAATGGGAGAGTGATTTGAGGCTCATTTCCACCGGAGCCTTAACGTGAGTCATAAAAGGCTCCCCCGTAGGGCGCAACCGCCATTGATTACCTGGGTCACCCAGTCTAAACCAGCCTCGGTTTGTCTCCTCACCAGTCGACTTGTCTTCACTCGCCTCAACCTGCCTCGACTCGTCTCGTCCCCTTCACGCACAGTGCCATCCCAGACTCACTCTCCAAAATCAACATCAACATTATTCCACCATTTAGCCATCAAAAAGCCTAGCTGTGATCGGACATTTATTAGGCGCCCGGGAGAGCGCAAATTCTCCCACCGTAGGTTGGACTAGACTAACTAACATACCGCATAGTCCACCTAGGGTCCCTGCGGATATCTAACGATACATAATTATATAACAAATCCAAACTGATCACCATGAAAAAAAGGCACAGATAAATAATAGAGCCCCGGAAATAAGAAATAACACCACAAGCTGAGTAGAAGTCGTTACATGGAAGTGCGCACTATGAAAGCTATTAGCGTGGTGAGTTTCCACGACAGTTGTTAAAAGAACTCAAAGATTTTGAGGTGCAACCTTTGTTTTCGGCGACTAAAAGTGAAGTCTTTCCCCGATATACGCTAGATGACACTCGCATCTCGCTTCATATAACGGAATGTCCTTAGTGTCACCAATTTATGCATCTCCCGATCAAAGCGTAGAAAAGCTTGGAATTTTCATCTACGAGTAGTTCATTTTCATAGTCTTTCCTGCTAAACGTAGAACTTGCGCCGGATCATTTTAGCTTGGATTGGTTCTCTCAGAACCCAACTGTTTGTGGTCGCTGAATGTGCGTGAAGCCAAGATGAGGAGTTTGGTGTGTTGAGGCTGACTCAGACCAAGTTGGAAGGTAAAGGCTAATATGAGTTTGGTGGGGTAAGTGGAAGAAAGTCGGTCGTGGATGAAGGTTGGGCATGAGAAGGTGTGGTGCCGATATTGAGTGATCGATTAGCTAGCAGCGTTACAGAATGGAAGGAGGTGTCTTCAAGATTGATGTTGGTGAAATTTAAGATGGGCGTAGAAAGATGGGCATTTGTGAGTGCGTACGGACCTGGTAGCGAGAGGAGTGAGAAGGAAAGACAATTTTTGGACCGACCTCAGTTAGTGTATCGAGAGTTTAGGTGGCCAATTCAATGTGATTGTACTGGCCGACCTCAATGCGAGAGTTGGAGAATGTGATAGGGAGGTATGGCGTTCCCGGTAGAAATTACAGCGGGGTAAACCTGATAGGTCTGTGCATGGAGCAGGAGCTGGTTATTGGAAACAGCTTGTTCGAGAAGAGAAATATCCAGAAGTACACATAGGTTGGTCGTGGGTGAGGGGGGCCTAGCCATTATGACGCGGCGTGGGTAAACCAGTGCAAACTGTCGGGCCCTGCTGCTGACGACGAATCCTCGGACTGCACTCGTGACCCAGAGTGTAGTTGAGGGGCTACCGGCCGGACCCTTTAGCACAAAAGAGCTAAGTTGTGTGAGTGTGAGCGTATGAGGGTGTGAGGTGTGCCTTGCCGTCGGCCACCCCCCTTTCTGGGGGATGCGGCCTAGTATCTGTATCTGTACACATGGGTAAGGATGGCTCATGGTGCAGTGATGGAGAGACTAGAGCGCTGACGAATTTTTTTTCTGCGTTCGACGAGACTGGTGAGGAAGCTTATAGATGTGTAGAGGGGATGACGGAGGAGTGTCTGACAATTACTAAATGAAGGAAGATTAAGAGCGGGGCAGAAGTGAAAGATGAACAAGAGTGGGAGTAGGAAAAGAGATAGTGAAGTTGAGTGAACTGAATTGGGAGGAATATGTCATCGTGAAAGGGCTTCACCCGAGAGGTGTGGAGGAAGAATGAGTTACGTTCAGGGATGCGTAGTTGAGATGCGCGAATAATGTGCGTGGTGTGCGCAGTATGAACGGTTGCATAGAAAGGGCTGCGAGTGGTGGAACGAGAAGTTCAAACTGGCTGTGGCGCAAAGAAGAAAAGCCTTTGAGGAATAGTTGCAAACGTGGTCGGTGGTGGCCTATGAGAACTATAAAGGGAAGAGTTGAGCGAGTGTTGAGAAGAGCCAAAAGGGACGCCGACGCCAGGTGGGGCAGACTGTTATGTCAGAATTTTGAAAACAAAAAGATGTTCTGGAAAGAGGTGAAAAGGGGGAGAAAAGAGGAGACACGAAACAAGGAGGAAGTGAAAGATGAAAACGGCCAAATGCTGTTGGAAAGTGGTGATGTATAGAAAAGATGGGCCGAGTATTTTGATGGGTGGTTGAATGTCGAGGATGTCAGAGAGGCGGACTTTGTTGCTGTGGGTGTTGGTGCATGGATGCAGATTTTGGGAGAAACTTGTTGCGGACATAACTAGGGAAGAGGAGTAGGGAGTGGTAGAGGTGATGAAAGCAGTGAAGGCCTCTGCTTTGGATGGCGTTGCGACAGAGTGCCTGAAAAGGGGTAGAGTAACGACTGCTGAATTACTGACGAGGCTACTGAATCTGTGTTTTGTGTCACACGTGGTGCCGATTGAGTGGCCCAGTGCTGGCATTGTTCCGCTGTAAAAGGGCAAAAAAAGATAAAAAAAAATTAATGCTGCAACTCAAGAGGCATAAGTTTGTTATCTGTGGTCGGTAAGTTGTACGGTTGAGTGCTGATTGAAAGGATTAGGGACTGTATGGATGGCGCACTTGGCAAGGAATACAAGAGTGTGACTTTAGGAGTGGTCGAAGCTGTGCCGCTCAGGTTTTTGCAGTAGGAAAAGTGTGTGAGAAGTACATTGCGAAGGGAAAATGATATTTTTTGGGCCTTCATGTATTTGGAATAGGCCGACGACAGTTGAGCGCTGTGGAGGGTGTCACGTTCGTATAGAAAAGGGGCGGAAATACGTTAAAAGCGGTTCAGAGTTTTTGTGTTGGCAGCAGAGCACGTGTTAGAGTGGGGAGGGAGGAGAGTCATTTGTTTACATTGAAAGTGGGTCTGAGACAAGGCTGCGTTATGTCTCCATGACTGTTTGATTTCTTCGTGTATGGAGTGGTCTGGGAGGTGAACGCGAGTGAAATGGGTCGTGGCCTAGATTTATTGGAAGCAAATGAGTGGGGTTGGCAGTTGAGCCAGTTACTTTTTGCGGATGATACGGCACTGATGACGGACTCAGAAAAGAAGCTGTGTAGGCTAGTGTCGGAGTTTGGTAGAGTGTGTGATAGGAGGAAGCTTCGAGCCAACGTGGATAAAAGTAATGAGATGCTCGTGGAATGTCGATCTAGGATCCCATGTGGAGAAGACTGAACTACTGGAAACTGAGGTGAAGTATTGAGTGAAGGAAGGGTGTCAATTGTTGTGTGCATCCCTTGACTAATCATACAGATACAGACACTAGGCCGCATCCCCCAGAAAGGAATGGCCGACGGCAAGGCGCTCCTCATACCCTCACACGCTCACAACTTAGCTCTTTTGTGCTAAAGGGTCCGGCCGGTAGCCCCTCAACTTACACTCTGTGTCCCGAATGCACCGAGGAACCATCGTCAGCAGCAGGGCCCGACAGCTTTCACTGGTTTACCCCCGCCGCGTCATAATAGCCGGGCCCCCCCCACCCACGACCATCCCGACAGCGGGATGCCAAGGGCGGGAAGGCACATCAGAGCAGCGTCAAAATCAACCATTCACAACCATTCTCCACTCACGCCTGTTCATTGCACGCTCTCTCGCCACCTCCACATTCATGTCTCTTCTTCCCAACGCCTGCTTCAGACCATCCATCCACCCAAACTTCGGTCTACCTCTAGGCCTGCGACCACTCGCCTCC
>SDVV010005543.1:0-19138 GCA_016164225.1 Gammarus roeselii | reverse complement strand
AGCTGTTTAGACCGAAAATAAATGTAAGTAAACGGAAGTCAGGAGAGGAACGTATGTTCGGGGAGATTGTATTATGGCATTATCCAAGAAGGAAAAAACAAATTAGATGCAGTGCAAACCGGCTGCATATATGAGTCGGTAGGATCGGGACACATCCGTTTAGCGCGCGCATGGCAGATCGCCTCGACTGATTGGGAGGACTGCAGGACAGCCTGACCCCTATTAGAGCCCCATTAGAAGTTCACTCCCGCTAAACCGGGAAGTAGTTATAAAGTAGTTAGTTAACACCCCGTATTATGCATAACACAATTCAAGATTTAGTATTTCAATCGTAGTATTGCACGTATAACACGTATGACATTGATGGGAAACATTTGGTGGTAGTTTTAAACGAGAGCACACGGCTCGACTCTGCATGCATTATCTCCTAATCTAAGTTGGTGAGAGATCGATTGAACTATTTGGTTGAATTGGGCATCAACTACAAGGCATCTGGTATCTAAGGTCCATGAGAGCACTTGCCGGTTGAAGCAAAAAAAAATAGTATATATTGAGGAGCCATCTTTTCCTGGTTAAATTGAATCGTTGCATGTCAAGTATCAACTTGCCATGCTTGGTAAATGTGGAGAACACACTTATCTACCTATTCTCTGGCCGTGACGCGTACATGCCATTCAGCAACTTGTTTACCCCTCCAATGATCGATTATACCATGGGGAAGAATTACACAGCAGTAATGACGGCGCGCATGTATTTGGCGTTTAGGGTGGTCAGAAGACTAATCAAGCAGGTGCACACAAGGATTGCCAAAAGGCGAAACAAAATAGTCAATAGCGAAAAGTTGCAAGGGGGATGTTAGTGTTTGTACGAAATGAGGGGCAAGGCTCCAGATCATAACAACCAATGGCCTCCGAAACATACCGGACCCTACCGCGTGTTGGAATCAACCCGAACGAATGCGCGGATTAAGCATCTGTACAAGAAGTCTCTAGAGCAATACGTGCAGCTTCATCGATGCAAGTACGCTCAAATCAGAAACAACCCTTTTCCCCTCCAACTAAACGAAGAGGAGACGGACACACCAGACGACGGCCCAATTAACGAAGAGAACGAAGCAGAACCGGGGGAGCAGCAAACAAGCAGCAACGAAACTGCAGTCAGATATAACCTGAGGCGTAGATAAAATACACTGCTGAGGGACTATAAAGGGAAAGAGGAAAGGCGACAAACAAAAACACAAGAATACTACACATATGAACGAACGCCAGTCCTCCAAACTTTCCATATGTAGATAATGTTAGTAACAGCAAATTTAGGCATTCGGGTATGTTGAGCTACAGAAACTCGTCATGTAAGAACACGTAGGGCCATACCATGTATAAACGGATTTGAAGTTATGAGATGATTGTAAATTTTACCATACCATCGCAGGCGAGACGCCAACTCATAACATGAGTACGCAACCTTGTGAACACTAAAATTCATGAGCTGAAGTATGTAATGCAACGGTGAGGGTAGGCAAATGAAACATCTAGCTGGGGAAACACAGATCAAAATCCGTGAACTTCCGTACTAGACATGTTCGAAACAGCGTAAAATAAGCGAAGCAAAGACAGTAAATATTGTACGTGCAGCCGTTGATCTGAAATGGCAGTGCCATTTGCTTGCATTTCGACAAGATGCGTCATAACACAGGAAATTTGCTATAGCAAATTGGTCAAGGGTACCTGCATTTGCCGTACCGAATATTGACGGATTAAGCATGGAAACATGTCAAAACGTCAGAGGCAACGTAAGCTATCAAGGACTTTCTCACCCAGACGTACATGGAGTGGATAGTTTATGGTCTTTTGTTTGGTGTCAGGACGTAGCCTAGCTTCCCTCGAGAACCAAACGCACCATAGAACCTAGCAAGAAGGAAGGAGGCAGTATACAAGCGTGGGGAAAATTATGGGATGTAAAGGATGTATATATGACTCTTTGAAGGAAATTTCTCTTTTTGGGGGGGGTTTTGTGACATAAAAATCCTAAAATATGAGTACGCACCTTTGTGAACACTGAGGTCATGAGCATATGCACTATTAAGGCACCGGTGAAGGAAGGCAAACAAAATAGTATCGGGGAAGCCCTGGCATCGATCGAGTTTGTGACTTTCCGTACTGGTAAATATCCTAAGCGAAACATTACTGGGGAAACACCAATGACATCTGTCAACTTCCGTACTGATTAATCATTTCTAGATGCGGCAATCAAAGCGAGGCGAAAACAGTAAAAGCTGCACATGCAGCCGTTGATCTGAAGTGGCCATAACATCGCATGCACTTTTGACATGATGCATCGTGATACGGGAAATTTGCCGTACCGAATATTGACGGAGTAAAACATGGAAACATGTCAAAACGTCAGAGGTAACGTAAGCTGTGCAAAGGCTTTTCCATCCAGACGTACATGGATAGTAAAAGTTTATGATCTTCTGATTAGTATCACGATGTAGCCAAGCTCCTTCGATAACCAACGCAACAAAGAGCATGACGAGAAGGAACAAAACAGTACGCAAGCATGTGCAAAATTGTGGGATACGTATGATGTAAATGTGACCTTAAAGGGAAATTTCTCTCTTTTCGTGAAGTGAAGAAATTTCAGCGGAAAGGGGAGGTATTGATATGAAGTGAGCTGTTTAGGTCGTAAATAAATGTAAGTAAACGGAAGTCAGGAGAGGAACGTATGTTTGGAGAGATTCTATTGGGGCATTATCCAAGAAGGAAAAAACAAATTAGATGCAGTGCAAACCGGTTGCATATATGAGTCGTTAGGATCGGGACACATCCGTTTAGCGCGCGCATGGCAAATCGCCTCTACTGATTGGGAGGACGACAGGACAGCCTGACCCCAATTAGAGCCCCATTAAAAGTTCACTCCCGCTAAACCGGGAAGTAGTTATAAAGTAGTTAGTTAACACCCAGTATTATGCATAACACAAGTCAAGATTTAGTATTTTGAGTGTAGTATTTCACGTATAACACGTTTAACATCGATGGGAAACATCTGGTGGTAGTTTTAAACGAGTGCATACGGCTCGACTCTGTATGCATTACCTCTTAATCCAAGTCGGTGAGAGGTTGATTGAACTGTTTGGTCAAATTGGACATCAACTACGAGGCATCCGGTATCTAAGGGCCAAGAGAGCACCTGCCGGGTTGAAGCAAAGGCGGGTTATATCCGAAAAGTACCTTGTATATATAGAGGAACCAAATAAGGCAGGAGAGTTCTGTGCCCTGAGATCGTGATAAAGAGTGGTTCGTCGTGCTCCGTGTAGTTGTGGCTACCCATTTTTTCCTGGTTAAATTGAAGCGTTGTGTGTATAGTATCAACTTGTTATGCCTAATAAATGTGCTCCCTCAATCATGATCAAAACTAATTGTTCATCAGAATTTAACGTAAAATTATACATGCATTGAAATTGATTTATACTGTAGAATGGAAGACTAACCCAGCAGAGACTTTTCCCAAGTGGCAAACTATTCGATACGTTTATTGTAAATAATCACGGGATATTGCAGTACAATGCTGTTTTTTATTAATACAATTGCTATTTTACTTGAGAAAACGATTAATTCTCCACGTTTTTCTTTTCAAATAAAAGTTAAAAGTTTTGAGAGCAGTCAAAATTTCTCAAAAATTCCCACATGAGTGAAAATCAAAAATATTCGAAACACCTAGTAGAAGTTTTAGTCTCTAACTGTGGAACTACAAACAGCTGTTAATTGCCATCAAGTATGCCCTGTAACTGCACTTCCAAGATCAACTACATCCAATCCTAAAAAAAATCCATGTAAAATTTATCGTTGAGATCTAGGAGTAAATATCATAATATTAATGTCAACTATCAGGCACTATATTTATGATGCACGACCTAACAAAAGGAGCAAAACTGTCTCCATCGTTTACTCCTCTGGCTCATAGAAGTAATAGGGACTTGATATCCATGCAGGCAATACCAATGCATAAAACCAGAAGCCTGCACCTAATCCAATAAACAATAATCATGTTGGTCATGGTGCAATGACAGGACAGGGTAAACCATTCGATTAACGAGGTAACGGGAGAAACACGTAGTCAGACGTCATGAACTGCTCAGTATCACTTAGCCACACTTCAGGAACAACTTAGAATCACATAGTCAGACGTTAGGGATTGCTCAGAATTACTTAGCCAGACGTCAGGGACTATTCAGAATCCCTTAAGTAGACGTCAGAAACTGCTCAAAATCACATAGTCAGACGTCATAAGCAGCTCAGAATCACGTAGTCAGTCATCAGGAACTGCTCAGAATCACGTAGTCAGTCGTCGGAAACTGCTCAAAATCGCGTTGCCAGACGTAACTGGAACTGCTCCGGAACTTATCTCAGAGGTTCATAAGATAGCTGAAAAAGAAAATTCAGTCTTAGAAATCATGAAAAAAATGCATTAATCTTTTGTCATATTTTATAATCGAAAAACGTCACTGTGCGTACAATATTGGGAAAACGGGTCCCTGGTAACAATGTTTCGTACTGAGGTGTTCGCTAGGAGCGAAACGGCTCCAGTTACGCCATCAGCTGGTGGGTGCCACTGCTAACAAAAGCTTACACTGACCAATTTAGCAACTTCATTATAACATATCAGATAGTATTTTGTGAATTTTCTTCATCAATTAACACTGTTTGTTAAGAACATTGCACATGATGATTTCGAATTTATGGTAAGATCTCAGTGATGGTGGTCATTTTGGTGATGCCTATGATGCCTACAGCTGTTTTACACTTGAACCAGGCATAATATTTATCGACTCCTGCATCTGTGAGCTTAATCATTGCAATATGGTAGATACCTGATAGTTCTTTTACTGCGCTTATAATACATATACTACAAATACATATAATCAGTGTTTCCTAATTCCAGTTATGAAGTTATATTATGAAAATCTAGAACTGAATATTAGTGAATAGAACTGTTTCTTAACATCGATGAACAAGTCATCTTTCACAGACCGTGTCCAACTTGCTTCAGGACAAGCGTTATCTCCCCAATTTAGGTTTAGCTAGCTATTGTAACATTATTCTCACATCTAACCCTGGTCACTAATAACATGGAAATCTCATCAGTTACCAACAGAAATTTAAACAACATAACGCAGCTACGATATCATTTTTTAGAAGGGCTACGTTCTAACTGTATAGACAAAGGGAGACTGGAAGAGCTATGTTCAAACGGTATAGCCAAGGGAAATTGAAAGAGCTATGTTCAAACGCTATAGCCAAAGAAAAATGAAAGAGCCATGTTCAAAAGGTATGGACAAGGGAAATTGAAAGAGCTATGTTCAAACAGTAGAGCCAAGAGAAATTGAAAGGCTATGTTCAAACGGTATAGACAAGGGGTGATTGAAAGAGCTATGTTCAAACGGTATAGCCAAAAGAAATTGAAAGAGCTATGTTCAAATGGTATAGCCTAGAGAAATTTAAAGAGCTATGTTCAAATGGTATAGCCAAGAGAAATTTAAAGAGCTATGTTCAAACGGTATTGCCAAGGGAAATTTAAAGGGCTATGTTCAAACGGTATAGACAAGGGAGATGGAAAGAGCTATGTTCAAACGGAATAGACAAGGGAGATTGAAAGAGCTATATTCAAACGGTATAGACAAGGGAGATTGAAAGAGCTATGTTCAAACGGTATAGACAAGGAGATTGAAAGAGCTATATTCAAACGGTATAGACAAGGGAGATTGAAATAGCTATGTCAAACGGTAAAGCCAAGAGAAATTGGAAGGCTATGTTCAAACGGTATAGCCAAGAGAAATTGAAAGAGCTATGTTCAAACGGTATAGCCATGTAAAATTTAAAGGGCTATGTTCAAACGTGATGGACAGGGGAGATCGAAAAGGCTATGTCCAAATGGCACAGACAAAGGAGATTGAAAGGGTCATGTTTGAACAGCATAGACAATGTGATATTAAAAAGGCTATGTTCAAACGGCGTGGACAAGGGGAGATTGAAAGGATATGGTCAAACGGCACAGACATGAGGATATTGAGAGAGCTATCTTAAAACGACATAGACAAGGGGAGATTGAAAGGGCCATGTTCAAACTGCATAGACAAGGGGAGATTGACAAACAGAAATAGGATTATTCTTATATGAAATGATCAAAGGTTTGTTCAAATACACAAATAAATCTCTGATCAATGAGTTAGTTGATGTCCTACAGATTTCAAAGTTTTGTTAGCGAACAGCTTGAAATAAAGAAAAACTACTGACCTAGTTACTGGCCGGTCATGCAGAAATAACAACAGGGCACAACAACAAATGTTGTAAAAATAACTCTAACTAGGGTATCTATAAACAACAGCTAAGCTGTAGAGAGTCTCCAATATTGTTGTTCCACATTATCTTCTGAAAAAAAAACGCTTTTTATTCACAGAAACGTGAAAGTTGTAAAAATACTTTAAACAGTTTTGTTTCAATGGCATTCCACCAGTTGGTTTGCATTACCGACACTGCCATAATATCACTAGAGAATGAAAATGGTAATGCCAATAACGGAATTCATGATCATTCCTTGTGGAAGTACCGATTAACAGAGTTACAGCCAATTATTCACTTTCCAGGATTCGACTGCTAGATTCAATCAAATCTACGGACATATTATATATCATTTCCCTCCTGACTCCTTTTGGTGTAATATTTTAATGTAAGTTTGGACAATTTATTATGAACAGTGTTGATGGGAATGCAATTTCGTGAACGTTCGTCCACGAGCGCATCCTTTTAAACTGAACGATTAAAGTAACTCCCTTTTGTTACAAACAATAACCGAGTTTTCTATTTTCGTTAATTCACACACAAAAAAAAATGAATGGAGGTTTTTACGCAATGCAACATCCAAACTACTCGTATGTATCTAGAAACAAACAATCAAAAGAAACCTTTTCCACCGAACTGGTGACTACTGATAGTTGATAGCGTTTGAAGCCATTTCTGTACGACAACCTGAGACGTACGTCAATCAGGAGAGTACACTATATTCTATACCAAATTATTATTGTCGCTTCAGTTTCGTCACGCTGTTATTTGTCTGTAGATTAATATTACCACCTCTCATCTCTACAGTATAATTTCACGGTGTATATTTACAAGCACTGAAACTCACAATTATGCTCGATCATCGGCAGGTCATGAAGTTTTCACAATAATCCCCTTACAGACTGCTTCATTTGATAATCAGCGGAAAAATAAATACCTTCAGCTCTTACCATCATGTTCGTCAGGATGAAGCTAATTGTTATTTCTAGCCCCCAAATTAAGGAGAATGCTGCCAATATAGGCAAATTATTAACTTTGGGCCCAAAGACGGCGTCGTCGTCTGAAGGTCGAGTCAATGCGGCCTCCTCAGGATATTTTATTTTTTAACCCAATGGAACACAATGTTGCCAACAGCTTTTCAGTTCAGCTGGTCAGGTCAAGAAAGAGAGTTAAGAGTGTTTAAACTAATTGGACGGAAATTGCCCGGACACTTTTCTACTTTTTTTAAGAAATGTGATATTATTGGCCCCTTTCCATTGAGAGGGGCAGGTGCAACTTGGGAGAGATTGGGTGAAAATGTTTGATAAATGTTCGGCGATATATTTTTGACTCCCTTTCAGAATTCTGGGGCGAGATTGGTCTAGACTTTGAGATTTTGTGGCTTTCAATTTATCTCTGTGTTTAATAACTTGGCAGGGGAAAAGTTCACTGTGCTGAGGGCTTCAATTCGTTCTATCGCTATGATGTCCTAAGAATTAAAAATATCATGACTCTCTAACGTTAATATGGAATAGAAGTATTGATTGAGTAGGACACTCATTTTAGTGTCGTCCAATTCTAGCTCATCACTATCGCTTTCAAACAGACCAAATACTTGTGGAAGAGTATGATTTTGTGAGAAAAAAACTCGTGTATGATTGAGTTTATACGAATCCTACTGAGCGTAACGTTCAGTAGGATTCGTGTAAACTCAATCAAGTATGTAGTTTTCGCTCACAAAATCCTACTTTTCCACAAGTAATTGGTCCTTGTGAGAACGATATTGATGAGCTAGAATTGGACGACACTAAAATGAGTGTCCTACTCGATCAATACTTTTATTCCATATTAACGTTAGAGAATCATGATATATTTCATCCTGAGGACATCATAGCGATAAGACGAATTGAAGCCCCCAGTACAGTAAACTTTTTCCCCTGCCGAAGTTATTAAGCGCATAGATAAATTGAAAGTCACAAAATCTCAAAGTCTAGACCAATCTCGTCCCAGAATTCTGAAAGGGAGTAAAAACGAAATCGCCGAACATTTATCAAAACTTTTAACCCAAGATCTCCCAAATTGCACCTGTCCCTCCCAATGGAAAAAGGCCAATAATATCCCATTTCCTAAAATAAAATGAGAAAAAGTGTCCGGGCAATCATCGTCTAATTAGCCTCATCTTAGTTATTGGCAAATTGATGGAAAGTTTCCTCACGGATAAAATTACAGAATTCTTAGAATCAAATCAGGTGATATGGCTTACGACGCAATAGTTCATATCATACGTAACTGTTGCTTTCTTTAAATAATAAAATTTATTTTCGCGACTCGAAATCTCCGATCGACATCATTTACTTTGACTTTCAAAAGGCCTTCGATAAAATCCCTCACGAACGCATTGTTAGTAAAGTGTACAGCATTGGTATTCGAGGTGAGCCGAATAACTGGGGAAAATATTGCCTCACGGACTAACTGCAGTGTGTCATACTTAACGAAGCTGCCTCCAATTGGGGTAAAGTTACAAGGGGCTTGCCTCAAGGATCCGTGTTAGGTCCAGTTCTCTTCATAATATTCATAAACGAGCGCGATAGCAACGTACTCTAGAGCATTAGCAAGTTTGCAGACAATATTAGGTTGGGAGGAAAAGTGCAAACCAAACTTGAGTGTGAGCAGATTTAATTAGACTTGAACAAAATTGTGGATTGATCAGAGAAGAAGCTAATGAAATTCAGTGTCGACAAATGTAAAGTTATGCACATTGATCATCATAACCCTAAGCACGAATATTCGATCTCCGGAAAGACACTGATTCCTGTCACCGAAGAGAGCAAGCAATGTAACGATGCTGACCATAAGGCAATTAAATATTCCTTGGATCTATGGATGTTGTTTGGGAGCTCAGTCCCAAGTCACGCTGGAGGTCACCGCTGCTCCCTCCCACTCACAACCGGCAGGGGAGGCGCATTTTCGTCACGCTCTCCACCCGCCGCTGAATGAGCGAGAGGGGGACAGCAGGGCAGCACACAATTATCTAGTTTACCCCAGATGAACATATGCGGCCGGCCCCGGCTCTGACCTAGCACGGAGCAGCGGCACCCCTCGGAAGTCGAGCAAAGTTCATCAGGTACAAAATTCCATTCCGGGATTACTGCTTCAATCCTCAAGCTCGCCGCGCCCTCAAAAACTCCACCTGCGCGGAAATGCTATTACTTGTTGCTGGCTGGTGGTGATGAGGCAAACGTGGCAAGTGCTGAGTTTCCCCAGGTGTGCTCTCAAGCTGGCAGGAGGCAATTGAAGAGCCTTGGCCCCCGAACGAAGAGAGAGTTCTTCCTCAACGTTTGAACTCTTTACAGGGCCCGACGACTCACTTGGGGCACCACACAGAACCGGCGTCTCCTCACACTGGTATATGTAGAAATACAATCAAGTTCATCTATATTAGGTGCTAGTTTACGAACGATTTTCCATACATATATTATTATATAACCCTCGGCGTCTCTCCAGCGAGTTCATATTCAGCTCCTGAAATCTGAAATCTCTCCCCTAATCCGGCCAATCCCAGAAGGGCACCACAGCATGCACCAGTATTCAATGAGTGAAAGCACCAATGCTTTGTAGCCGTGTCACTCAAAACTACTCCCAGGTCCCTGAGCTCCTACCTCAACTGGAGTGGAGCTTCCGGTGGATCACGGTATTCATACTCAAATACCTCGCCTGAGGCTGAGTAGCAAAGCTGTTCAAACTTGTCCCCGTTGAACTTCGTGTTGTTAGCCACCGCCCAACGGTGGATCGCTTCAATGTCAACCTGTAACAGATCACAGACCAAGACACTCTTTATCGTCTTGGACAATCGGGCGTCGTCAGCAAACGAAGATGCAACGCCGTGCTGCAACAGGCCTCTGATTTCAGTTTTATGTACAAGAAACAAGGTCGGTCCCAACACAGACCCCTGCGGGCGCTGCTACCCACATCAGATTCGGCAGACACCGCGCCCTCCACCGTTGCCCGCGGACGCCAAAGGAAGAAAGCTTCTTGAGTAGCGTTCCGTGGTCGACTTTGTCGAAGCTTTCGATAAATCGAGATATACAACATAGACATCCAGTCCCCTTCCCATAGCCTCCATGGTGCCATCGTAGTGCGCCAACAGCTGCGACTGGCAGGATCGCTGTCTCCTAAAGCAGTGCTGGCTCTCGTTGAACAGCCCGTAATTCTCCAAGTACTCCACCAACCTCCTCACGACGATCTTCTCAAACGTCTTGATATAGTATAACGTGAGGGCAACCAGCCTATAGTTTTAGGGCAGATCTATTTCCCCCCTTGTTTATCAGGGTTATTTACCCAATTTTAAGTTTCTGCTGAACCCTGTCACAATCCAGCGACTTTTCCACAAAATGCAGAAAGACTCCCCAATTGCTGCACCGGCCCTCTTTAGCAGAAACGCCGGCACCCTGTTAGGTCCGGATGATGAACCAGCAGACAACACTCTCGCCACCTCCACAAAATCTTCGGGTGAGAAGTCGATGTTGCTGATTACCGGCCAGAACTCTTCTATTCGGCCGTCCCTCAGCCACATCCGGTAAATTCTCATCAGGCAGCGGCAGGCTGAATACAGACTCATACTAGACCCTCAGCATTTTGGACATAGCCTGAGTGTCGCCAACCAACTCATCGCTGTGTCTCAAAGGGCTAACGCGAGTTTTTATCTGCGATTTGGACTTTGCATAGCAGAAGAAATACTTTGGGCTGGTCCTAATATTCTCAACAGCTCTTTTCTCTTCTCGACGCCGCTCCTTGTTGTAAGATAAGTTCAAAAGCTACTCGACTTGCAGGATCTGCGACACGAGAGCATCCCTGCCAGTCACTGCGTTAGGTAGCCTCTTCAAAAGTTTACTACTCTTCCTCATGAGAATCCTGCAATCGCGGGGTATATTTCTTCGTGTCTGGAGTGTTCTTTTTGAAGTGTGTGTTGGATACAAATGCTTAACAGGCGATCGAGAGGAATGTCATACATACCACAGCAGCTCCCGCCAGTTCCCTCTTTTCATCTCTCGCACGTTCTTGTCCCACTGAGTATCTGAGTCTCGAATCCTACACCTATCTGCCGATGGATGTGAGCTGGCAAACTGAATCTCAACGTTGTCTCAAAAACTACCAGCCGGTGATCTGACATGATAGTGTCCTCCACCTCAACTCTGTAAATCAGTTCTTCGTTGTTTAGAAAGACCAAGTCGAGAATGTTGTCTCCTCGTGTTGGCACCTCTACCACTTGAGTCAACAGTAGCTCGTCACAAAACTCGAACATGACTCATTCTGCCGCCTCTCATCGGCAGCTCCTCCCACTACAGTCTTGTCATCCCATCTTGCTCTGGGAAGGTTAGAATTTTCTATCAGAATCAGCGACGGTGAAGTGTCGCCAGCTGGATAAACTATTGTTTCACACTCTCCATCGCCGGTACAAGGTCTTGAACACTACTTGCTGGTGGCCTGTACACGTTAACAAGGTCAAGGTTCAATTGACAATTGTGTAAGACAAAATACTCGACTGTGTCATTTGATCCGGACGCCACCAACTTTGTATCCGCTGCGAGAGTTCGTTTCTCAAGTGGTTGATCACGCTTCCCTTCCTCCTGCCATTTGGCATATCTACCCCTTATATCTGAAAACCTTCAATTTGCACTTCTGCATCCAGAATATCAGGGTTCAAATGAGATCCGGTTAGGGCCACGACTACAGCACCGCGGTTCTCGATCAACTCACAGAGCATCCCGATTTTAGATCGGTATCTTCTTTGGTTTAATCCTTCTATGTTGGTCATGAAAAAACTTGTTCGCGTGACCAAGCTGTTTCCGGAGGCCTGGCCCTTGCGGTTTCCGCATCCCTCGTTAAAAGGGCCTGCATCACACTCTGCATTTGATAGAATTGAGCCTGCAGCTGGCTCAGGAGCAATAAAAAATATGCTTTGCCCACTTTCCCCGCAGCATCGGAACCAGATTCTGTACCGGAGCAGCAGTAGCAGATAACGAACATTTTTCCGACGACGAGCCTCCTGTGAAGCGCGGGCTAGTTCTCGTACACGAGCAGAAACCGTATTCCGTATTCCCAAGCCGTATTCCCAAGTTATATAATGAATTTGGAAGATCGCACCTTGAGTATTCCGTCCAATTCTGGCCTCCATACCGTAGATAAGACGTTATGAAATTAGAGAAGGTTCAACGCAGAGCTTCCACATTTATCCCTTTGCTGTGAAATAAATCGTACGAAGACAGACTACGTGAACTCAACCTTTATTCGCTAGAGAAGCGTAGAGTCAGAGGTGACCTGATCAATGTGAAAGGAAATGAATGGTAAGAAAAACGACAAGCGAGCGAACCTTTTCACTGTAGATGCGAACGGAGTGACCAGGAGTATGGATACAAAATCGTAGGCAAACGTTTTACACTCGACATCACGCTCAATTTCTTCACGTATAGAGTTGTCGAGGAATGGAACAGACTTCCCGCGGAAGTTGTAAACAACGACACAGTCGAAAAGTTCATGTAACGGCAGGATAAATTCTACCAAAATCGCCGCTAAATTGCTCACAGCTATAGCACTCTAACCAGAATATTCGTGAAAAACAGTGTTCAGCATTGACATCCGTACAGTTAAATTAGTGCCCGACATAGGCACTAACACGATAAAAAAGATGCTCGGCGAGGTACCTGGTCGTTGCAAAACGGTGTCAAGCAATGACACCGGGCAGCATTGGTTTTCCAAAGAATGAAACTGTGACCATCTCAGATCAACATAATAGGTCACTGATTTTTACTTTAGGTGGTGATTTGAATTGTTTTGAGTTACATTGTTAAATATTGTATCCTTCTACAAACTCTCCCTTCTTGATCTATTAAAACAGAAAAGACACTGACACATGATGCTCTCTTGGACGTTCTACTTCAAAACTAATATTTTTACCATCAAAAGGAAACCCAGTTTGGGCCAAAAGGCCTGTTGATGTCTTCTTACACTTGTAAACACTTGCAAACAAGATACACTGTAAATCAAGATCCAGTTACTGTATCACAGAGACGCGGGAAAAAATACGAAGTCAAGATTTATATTTTCCCTGATATGAGTTGACATAACGGTATCATTATGTAACCGAGATACCATAAGGACTGAAGGGAAGTTAATGGGGAACAGCGACTGAGATCAAACGATATTTTGGCAATTAAATGAAGCAATGTTGCGGAAGAACTAAATTTTACCTCACCATTAAAACCTTTTCATTTAGATCGTATCGCAAGAGCGACAACACCAGAGGGAAAAACGAAGGGAAAACCGGGAAAGAGAATAAGGGGGAGAATTGGAGGGGGAGGGAGAAGGAGAGAAAGAGGAGACGGAGAGGGAGAGGGCGAGGAAGAGGGCGAGACGAGCATGAGGAATATAGGGTGAGGGAGACAAACTGGAACAAGCGGTGTGATTGCAATTAGAGTTCTCTTTGAACAAACTCGGGAACATTTCCAGGTGCTGTTTCCAGCGACGAATTAGCAACATCCAATTAGGAATGGTTGACAGGCTTCCATTGTGCGTAGCGGCTCAGAATTGGCCCATTACTGTGCCGGCACGAGTGATTGCTGCTGACTGGCTAACTATCACGTTCATCTTTTCTAACTTTACCGATGGTTGGTACATTGAATTAAATGTTCTGGATTACTTACATGATTTGGTCAATTTTTTGACACTGTCGGAATTGCTATGCAACCGAAGATAACAAACATCGAATTGATGTACAGTTGTACTCGATCAACAATTTATTTATTGTGGAGTGTATCGTTCAGAAAGGAAGTGGATAACGTCCTATGATTCTGTGGCAAGTGTACACCCATTACATTGAACAAGTTTAAAATATAAGAATATAAAATCTGAACGATTTGAACTCTAGAATATAGAAGTAATTGTATATCAATGGGCCTATGTATGCCACCGTGTTAGTTTTAAGCTCACAGATAATTGAAGTGGAATGCTCACTTGCCTCATAAAGTTCAAGTTCTTTCGTCAGTGAACACGGGATCAAAACTTTCTGCCAGTGAATAATGCTTGACATTTCAGGAGTCGTGATTCTAAATATGTATAAGGGCAGATGAGATATGGTTTGGCATACAAGTCTCCCAATCGACAAAATGATCGTTATTGGGCCCAGTGGATTTCCCATGAATTTGTTCAGGGCAAGAAAGCCCAAGCATCGCGAGTGATGACTCGGGTAAGGATCTTCAATGGGCATGCTTTTCTTGTAGTCAGATTTAGCGATTTAGTTAATGGAGAAGTGTAACTGAACCATGTCATGAAATTAGAGTCTGGTCTGCCGTGAAGAACATCACTTCTCGACCGTCACTGCTAGTTTCAGCAGGTTTCCGGCGTCATGTTATTGCTCCGTGCGTTAGAAATTGTTGCTGAGCAAATCAATTAATTAAGGATCGAGTGATGACCAGACACATGGAACATTAGATCACTGCACTCGCCATGTGTGTCACCTCCCAGCTTTTCCTGCTGAAACTAAGCCATGGAACCGTTGAAGATCCATCGGTCTCATACCATTAAAGATTTTAAGAAGAGTGGACGAATTCGCGCCAAGAATGCCTGAGGACTGGTGAGGATGTTAGCGTTGAACACTAGGAGAAGAGCTGCACTTCCAACCTTTGTTGTACATAGTGCATTTTACAACAAAATTATATCTGTATTCTTCTGATCAATTCACCGAATTTAAAAAAAGGCCACTGTTATTCAATAATCTACATTTCGATTGTCGTTGGTTTAGTTCTTCATGTACAAACTTTCAGTTATTTTCCAAACGAGCTTTGTTCCTGACATACAAAATCGAATGCATTTCATTGAGACCTCGGCTCACTTATAACAATTGAATTATAGAGTTACACGAATAGTTCAATTGAGCCAAATACCAAAGCTGTTGATGTTAAGAAGCTTCGTGAACTATCTGACACGAGCGCCGCTGCCCGAACCGCGCGGATCGATGGTGTGACATCTACCGGCCAGTTTGAGGAGCAGAATATTGATATCAAATTGAATTCCGCACCAGTTCGGCCCTCACAATTGGTTATAATTTGGCAGGTTGGGATGATGCAGTCAAAGTAAAAATTCGCTATGGATGCAGCACTAACAAATATGGTATTCGGGGAGCACATTACGTTACACTTTGGTCAATTGATCTCAACTTCCATCCAAAGAAGTCAGGAATTATCCTCGACAGTTCTGTCGATTACCGGCTACCTTAGTCGTGAAGAGCCCCCCATCACCGGTGCTCTGCGAGCCTCAGCCTCGGCATTGCCTTCAGGATATGACCCACTTTGGACCCTTTGCCGCAGGTTGGTGCTGTTGGGCGATTGTCGATGCTGGGTTGGTTTTTGAACCTCTACACAACCCATGACTGGAATATGGAGCTCTTATAAACACACAAAACCTACTCCATATTAAACGACGTAACCAGCAGTGGTCGAGTATGAAGGAAATCACATTGGAATAAGATATAGGCCTCGAAATGATACGACTTTGATTTTACGAGTGTTACACTCGACATGCTTGAACATTTTATTCCAGGGATATCTGAACGAAAATAGTCAACGAGCGTGTGAAATGTGTTTGACACTGAATTTAAACTCACTATCCTATCAAAATTCGCTTTGTATCGATATGTTATGTTAATTTGATGTACGCATAGAACATTCTCATTTTATAGCAATAGCTTTGATTTCGTAATGAGTAAGTTTGTATGTAGGCTATTTCGCCGAAGGCCAATATACACCCCTTTAGGGTCGGCCTGTATGCAATTTTATGAGGTACGCCGTCGTTTGTTCCTGAACGAAATTGATTATTAATATAGGGCGTCAAAGGTTATCGCTAGCGGCGCCGACGACAAGTTGTGACTGGGAAACTAAGGGGAAACGGCTCTATGTCAACGTCTTAGCCCCAACATGCTTGTAACAATAAAACTAAATAGCCGTTCACATAAATATTTTGTCCAGGGTAGGACTCAGTGCTATATATTAAAGAGGCCCGTGTTTGGGGTCGTGAATGTAAAAATATATGCATTTGGCTGGCGACCAGATGCGGAATTATAATGGTCGCTGTTTTATATGCTGGACGTGTGGATTACACTGACTAGTAAAACCACTTCTGAAATGGCACACGACAGTTTGTATGAAGAAATATCGATTTCGTTCTGCTTATTAAACTCGGAAATGAGATTTCGACGTAACTGCTATTCCAGCTCAGTTCTCAGTAGCCTTTTATTCTTCGTGAACATACAATATCTAACTTATTTTCGGTGGATGATTCTGTTGTATTTGTTACCTTGAAACGCAAGATTATCCCCTACCGAGTCATCTTCTTTCGTTTACTGAACTGAACCTTCTTGAGCGTCGTCCGTGTAATAATTATTTTTTAAACTAATATACTTAAGCTCCTTTTCCATTCCTTGACATGTTATTTCCGATCAAACGATCACATTACAAGCAATCCTCGAGTACAAAGCGCGGTGGTTTTCATGCAATATGAATTAAAATATTTGCACCAGGTAATGATAAAACATACCATAAAAAACGACATAATGGGACAAGCCAATGAATGTTTGTTACCTTGGCGTTTATTCATCAAACTGATCCAATGAGCCAAACCTAACGTCCGAAAAGATGTTTGATTGGGTTTTGGACTTAATTTCTCTATAGCTATCAAACACCTCATACGGAATCCGTTGAAATAATAGTTATTCAATAATAATAATTATTATTATTATAGTTTTTATTAAAGTACTCGATGATACAATAATGATTACAGAGAAACCAGGTTAAAAAAGAATCCCTACCAATGCATACAAATTATGCAACATAAGAACATACATGGAGACAAGACAAAGCAGGGATGAAATATGCGACATATATTCATAAGTTGAGTTAGTGATAAGCGCGTCTAGATTCATTTTATGTCCCTCTCCCATATGAATATGTATAGAACAAAACTCAATGTTAAAGAGTTGAAACACATAGTCACCTGTCAGCTAACATATTGAAGGACGTATCCCAGACTGACATCCACATGCAATGGGCCCGCAATATGGAAAGGCAGATAGTTGCCAAAAATATTCCTATTAGTATGTTTTTTTCCTACACCAGACGTATTCTGTTCCACCTCTGCAGTATTGAAGCTATTTCGTATCCCTCACTACTACACAAGGCCTACAGGAAGGGAATTTTCGATTTCATTGTAGGCTCCTGGTGGCTATGTGCACTTTTTCTCGCTCGTACCCAAGACAATCAACATCAAATGCTGATAATAAGCTAACACTTGTTTTTCTAGATTCGCCAACCAACCTCCGGAAATATCCTTGTATGCTGCTCTCAGTTTACTGATAGTGACTCGTAAATTTGCACCAAAGTGCGATACAATAGGAAGGTTTATAGAAACAGTAGATAGGTGAAACAAGTGCTTAGAAACAATGCACACTTTACATAATTTTTTAAAACCTGTTCACAATGCGTATTACTATAAAGTATACCGTACATTTTCCAATACTTGCTAGTGCTAATGTTAAGTCATTATGAAAGAGAGGATGCAAACGTTTTGCCACCCATCAAACAAACTCATTCGACGACCCAATATATCAATTTAAGTTGGAACAGAAGAAAAGTCAAAATATGAGTTTACTGAGATTGAGGACTGAACTCAGCCCAATCACCATCAAATATATTGGTAAGTGTAAAGTGTATTGTATGGAAATATACATTGTACTTATGTTCATATATATGCACAGTGTGCATTGTTCTAATGTACTCGTTTTCTCTGAGTGTCCTTTAACGTAGATCCGTGTTTGATTGCTTTCGAAGGCTGATGGGTGGGCGGGAAGTTCGCACGACTGTGACCAATGCGGTGATCATGCAGGATGGCTTCCTGGGCCACCTCGACCATTTGTTCACAGTCTAATTTCGTTCATGTTTGAAGTAATCACGAGCGGCTGATTAGTGCTAAGTGGAATTATAGCTGGCGATGATAGAAGGTTCCTCATCATACGTAGTTTGGACCCGTCAATAGACAACCTTCCGGCAACCGATCACCCTCCGCGGCTGTGGCAGCGGCCATGCGTCTTTGGGAGACAATCGACTGTAAGGGGGCGAGAATCCATCGACTCTGATATGAACCAAGTGCCTGGAGGAGTGTTTAGACCAGGCATGGGGATCATTGACTCCCTTATTTGGAACATAATTATTTCCGCAACAATAAATATGCAGCTATCCATTACTTCTGATAATCTTTTCTTTTTTCGCCGTCGGGAGGAATTTCATCTGACGAGGGTCCAAAAGACGGTCCCTAAACTCAGTCATACACGCTCACTCATATAACTTGACCTTGAAATGCGATGAATCCGATGTGGAGCCTTCCGTTCTCTGCGGCAAGTGTGAGCCTTTATGCTGAACTCAGCTACGCAGCCGATCCTCTTGGGCCTTCAGTCTGTCTCACTGGTCAACCGACGCAACCCTCAGGGTTGCGTCAAACTCGTACATTTACTAACTCTCTATTGAATTCAATCTCTAGTATAATTCCCACTTGAATTAACTCTGGGTCTCTTTCACTAACCTATCTCTTCCTCTATTTTCTCCTTGTGTGCAAACAGTCTCACTCTCAAATCTGCTTTAGATAAAATGTTCATGTTGTCCTCGATTTTATTTAACAGTCCCATATCTGATTCTGTTAAGCGCGTCACTAATGCCGAGGTATAAAACCATAAAACTTGATTTAATCATCCTCCATTATTTAGCCGCTCGCACTCTATG